>JAKELI010000087.1:0-127567 GCA_021525025.1 Lactarius hengduanensis | reverse complement strand
GGTATCAGTGAGTGCAACATCAAGTTTAAATCCCCGTACGTCACCGTTACCGTCGGTAGACCTTACATTTTTCCCGCGCCGCAGCCAGCCCCGCACCTGCTGCTGCTGCTCCTGGTCCACCGGCACCACCAGCGCCTCAGCCATTACCACCACTACACGCTCCAGCACCTTCCCAGATCGTACCAGTCGTACCACAGGCGGCTCAGCCTCCCGAAGAAGGCGGCAGCGACCAACAAGTACCGGGAGGATGGCCTCTCTCCCGGGCATCATCTCTACCGCCGCTCACCCCTTCGCCTTCCGCCTCGGGCTCCACCCCAACAAGAACCGCCGGACCCCAACTAGGCCGCGGCAACCACTTACTGTACCACCGCCATCCGCCTCCAAGAAGCAACACCAGAGGCAAACAACCTGAAAGAGCCGACGCGCAAATCAGAGCGTATCCCAAACCAAGCTTGCAAGGCCCGTGAACTATACGGTGAAGACCCGAATTCTGAAGGCCAGGCGAGCGAAGCGGCTCGCAAATGGTATCTACCCGGACTACACCGGAAGACAGCGCATCGAGCGCGTATGCGGCTGACATTCACCCCACTCCTGAATTCGCTTACCTCGCAGACGACGAGGAGCTCATGGAGGGCCGTCATAACAACTCTCAAAGACAACCCAAAGACTCTCGCACAAGCGCGATCTCGCTCCGATTGGCCTAAGTGGCAGGAAGCGATGGATCGCGAAATCGCAACTCTCGAAGAAGCCGGGACTTGGTCGACAGTCCCGAGACCCGCCAGCAAGAACATCGTCGGCAGCAAGTGGGTCTTCCGCATCAAACGGAAGGCCGACGGCACTATAGAGAAGTACAAGGCGCGCCTCGTAGCGCGTGGATTCACACAGAAGTTCGGCATCGATTACTTCGACACATTCTCCCCCGTTGCGCGGCTCTCAAGTTTCCGCATAATTCTCGCCATCGCCGCCCGCAACGATTGGGACATCGACACATTCGACTTCAACGGCGCTTACCTCAACGGGGAGCT
The DNA here is from genome assembly GCA_021525025.1 of Lactarius hengduanensis. Taxonomy (NCBI): domain Eukaryota; kingdom Fungi; phylum Basidiomycota; class Agaricomycetes; order Russulales; family Russulaceae; genus Lactarius; species Lactarius hengduanensis. The sequence continues at coordinate 126,542 of JAKELI010000087.1, read as the reverse complement.
TAGTGACGACGAAGATATCTACATGCAAGCACCCCCGGATACGACACTCAGGGGGAGTCAGTCAAGCACCTCCACAAGTCACTCTACGGACTCAAGCAAGCCGGCCGCAAGTGGTATGATACCCTGCGCCGCGCTCTTATGGACTTGGGCTTCGGCGTTCACAACGCTGACCCCAGCGTCTTCTCCATCTACGACAAAAATCATCTCACCATCCTCGCAGTCCACGTTGACGACTGCATGATTACAGGTAGCTCGGATGAGCTCATTGAAGACTACAAGCGGATGCTCAATTCCCGCTACTCCCTTACCGACCTCGGCCCCATCCACTGGCTTCTGGGCATCAAAATTACCCGCGACCGTGACGCGCGCACCATCTCCCTTTCCCAGACCAGCTACATCGACACTATCCTTTCCCGGTTTTCACTTAGCGACGCGAAACCCGTCGCCACCCCTATCGTCCCCGGGTAGTGTTTCGGCGGCTCGTGTAGCCGGGCCGAGCCGGAGCCGAGCTGTGAGAAGCCGGCCCGGATTGGTTGCTGGACCGAGCTGAGCCTAGGCACTGCGGCTACCCAGCCGGGCTGAGCTAAGCTGGCCAAAACGCCAGGCTCGTTCGCGGCTCCAGCTTGAAGCTGGCTCGAGCTGGCTATTTCGCGTGGTCTCAACTTCAGTCGCGATGCGGGTCTCAGCCCGAACACTTTGGCAGCCATAATTGTTTTTTTTTATTACACCACGCAGTATTAATTTAGTACTCTAATAACAGGCATGCTTTGTAGTAAATCTAGGGGGGAAAGGAGCAGCTCAAGTGCTCAAGGATGTCCGTGTGTGGGGTGCGACCCGTCAGCGGTGTACTCGGTGGAGTCCCTTCTCGTACGTCCAGAAGTGGCGCCGGTCGGCGTCCTCACAGAAGTCACGAACAGATGTCGGTCTTCTGAAGAAGCAAACGAAATGGTACGTTGTGGAGAGGAGTCGTAAGAGGGCGGAGCCGATGAGACCGGCGACGTAGTGACATGTTCTGCGATGGTTTTGAGGGTGAGAAGCAAGAAGAAGAGAGAGCGTGACACAACGAACGAAGTCGGCCATCCCGAAGAAGCTATGACGGGGCCGGTCAGTATCCCAAATCGGAGAAACGGCAGGTGGGCACACATGAATCGAGGCGTGGAGGCCCAATGACAACGAAGCAACAGTCAACAAGCACAACACGGCATTCCAATTGAGGGCGAGGGCGACGGACTCCTCATGGAAAGAGCGGAGGGGTTGTTGGGCGTCGTCCAAGATGGATATATCATCTTCGATGGGAACGAGGTCGCATATCTGTATAAGTGTGGATGTTAGTTATGAGTCAACGAGCTGTGACAGTGGCGACAAGTGAAAAATTACTCACCGTGCGGGTGTGATCGTCGTCCAACTCCTTAATGACGGAGGTAAAACTGCGGCTGCATAACTCCCAGGACCAGTGCATTGCCGGTCTGTCCCGACCTGAGGTGAGTCTAAGATGATGCGAACCCCGTCTGGATGTGTGAGAACGAGGGTAAGTATTCTGAGTGTGCCCTTGACTGGGGAAGATGAGGGTATCTGTGAAAGAAAGAAGTGGGAACGTGAGGTGTAAGTATGAGTATATATGTATGTGCGTACCCATTAGGGGAGAGGAGGGGTGGGATGAAGAGAGCGTCTTTCGGAAGAGAGACGAGTGGTGAACACGACTTCTGAAGTCACGTAAAAAGTTCGACTCGTGTCGCTACCATTATATAATGCGAAAGGTTGGGCGGCATATGGACGTAAAGAAGTGGAACCTGAAGCACGCATGAAAGATGAGCCCGCAAAGCGAAAGCACGGCACGCAGTAGAAAGGGAAACAGACACAGAACAGTCGACCAATTGTATCGGAGTAAGATGAAACCACGGCCTAGCGCCAACAAATATCCAACCAAGAGTACATTACACGCAACAATAATGACAATAGTGGTCAGACAATAAAAAGACTACAGAGCACAGGCCCGACACCAAACTACAACAGAAATAGTCTACACGAACCACACGCCGAACGAAGTAGCGCCATAGTCTATTTCCGAGGTGTTATTGCGAGAGCGGGTGAGCGGAATATCTTATCAGACGACAGAGTGTTTGTGCGGGTCGAGGAACGAAGACTAAATGTCTGTAGTCAGTACCGGTTACGCGTTATTCATACAGTATAAGGTTTGCTTACACCCTACCACCGAAAACAGGCGTACAGTCTACACGGACAGGGGAGCGAAGGGGCGAGGGTAGCGCTTTGCCGGGGTGGTCAGTGGCTGCCGAGCACTGCGAGAGAATGGAACGAAGATATTGGTAGTCCGGCTTCGCACTGAAGTCAAGAGAATAGACATAGTCAACGAATTCACGGAAGGGAGCAGGTAAGCCCTGGCACAGCTCTTCTGCCGTGATCGACATTTTCTTCTGAAGCACCGCCTCCCCACCGGAAATGGTGGTCCAAGGCAAGTGACCGTGTGCTGAATAAACGATGGTATAAACGAGAGACTCCAGGTCATCGCGACGCGATTGGGCGTGGCCTTGCTGGCCATTTCTGGATGTAAATGGAAGAGTGCCGACTATCGACTCATCTCTGGAGTACGGGATGTGTAAACAGGTCGCAGGAGTGCGGAATAGCCGCGCCAAACCGAAGTCGATGAGGAAGACAGTAGGGTGAGGATTGTTGGCTCGAACAATGAAATTTCCGGGCTTGATGTCACGATGGACGTAGTGCCGAGTATGTAGCGACTCGACTGCTGAGAGCTGGACATGCAAGAAAGTTTAGCGGATCTTTTTTGTATGCAACGAACACACCATTTGGGAGGCGTATAAGAATGTCTTGCTGCGGTCGACCTGTTGTTCGCTGACCAAATCACTAAGTGAGGTTCCAAGATGCTCCAAAACGATGACTTCGTGTGTGCCTTCCTTCCCATACCAGCGTACTGGAGAGATACCTGCGCAGCCAGCAAGTGCTGTATACACGTCATATTCGTGACGGAGCGTTGACATTGAGTCATCGGCACACCCTATCTTCAGAGCAATTTCAGCTCCCGTCCTGATATCTTTCCCTAGATAGACGCTCCCTAGACGAGCTCAGAATGGTGTCGAACTTGAGTTAAAGTTGGACACACCAGATCCGCCAGAACCAAGCAGCTTTCCAATTCTGTACCGGCCGCCGACACGTACGAAACCTAGTTCGGGAACAGATCGTTTCCCAAAGGTTTGTTGTGGTTTTCGAGTGGGCGTGGTCATCATCAACAAGGGTGCGAAAACAAAGGGGAAGGCATTCGATCAACGATCAACACTCAACATACTGTATTTAACTCCGATGTCAGCTCCGATGATGGTAATATACTGTTCTGTGATTGATATTCGAGGTTCCGAGGAGAGGCGTAGGCCGCGTAGCTAATTAACATCATATGTACCAAACTCGTACAACATGTTATCCAACACAGCTTCCGAATCGCCCACGAAGAGAGAGGTGAGGGTTTGGGAAGCGCACTTCGGCATCATAGCCTCTTCCGATGTTGACCACCCGTCCATGAAGTTGAGGCGCTCTTTCTTGAGCGCGAATTTGAGTAGTTGAAGGGCTTCCATCAGGACCGGGCTGATCCGGTTTCGCCTCGCGGTGTCCGTCTCCTTTGCTGACGAGAACACGCGTTCACAAGGAACGGACGTCGCCTGGATGGGGAGGTAGTCCATGGCCATCGCAAAGAGAGTCGGGAACTCTGTCATGTTGGCCTTCCAGAGAGTAAGTCGGTAGCAATACTGTTCAAATGAAAACGCACCTCCCAGAACCGCAGGATGTCGGTCTTGTCGGAGGTGGTCCCCGCCGAAGTGTAGTTCGAAATTCGACCTCCACACTAGTCGCTTGAGTTGGTCTCTTGTCGTAAACGGAGTGTTTTATTTTGAAGCGTGTTGAAGATGGTTCATTTGTAGCGACTGGTGCGGGTTGCGCAGGGAGATTGGGCGCTGCGGTTGCATCCGCCGATGACCTCCGGTTACGGTACCGGTGCATCTGCACGAGAGGGTTGAGGGGTTGAGATAGCAGGTGCAGTATGGTACTTACAGTCTTCAAAATGGTAGCCTTCGCGCGTCCGATGTACCCCTCGTCCCACTGGCTTTCGATCCACGAGAAGCGCATGGAGGGATTGAGGACTGGTGTCAACTTTAAGGTCAGTATCAGAGGTAATAGTCAATCTGCGACTCACACATGGAGACGACGTAGGCTTCTGTGTCGTCCATTCGAATATAATACTTTGTCGCCCATTCCAGACCAGTGTCCGTCCAGGGCTTGAGGACGGGATGTTGTTCACCGATATTTTCCCATTCGGCCATGAGCATCTCAAAATTTGAGATAGCGAGCGATAAGACCGGCGTCGATTCGGAGGACATGCTTTGTTGACACCTATGAGGGACCTGTTGGTACAGTGAGCACCGTCCTGAGAAAACGGCTAACTAACTTACCCGCAAAACTGTCTCCAATCCTTCCAGGATATGCCACTCCGATTCCGACAACGCAAAATGAGAGTGGTCGGGTACGTCGGTCACAAAATAGCGGACGATAGCCTAGATATTAAGTTAGTCTCTACTGGCCGATTGGTAAGACGAACGTACCGGCCGAAGAGTTCTGAGACGACGGATCATAAGATACACGGAGTCCCACCGCGTTTTCACGTCTCTCAGAAGTTCTTTTGGTGGGACGAGGAGCGGTTGACGGGTGCCATCGGGTTTCTTCTCAGTGAACCAACCTTGTGCGTTCCCGTCTATGATACATTTTTGAAATCCCAACTTGCGCTGGTCTGAAGAATGGAGGAAACGAATGAGATTCCGAGCACGCTTTATGGGGTCGCGTTTGACGCCTGCGGACCAAGCTCCGGGTGGTATATCGCCTTCAACGTCAAAACAATCAGCTAATTCTAAGTCATCGACGTCATCTTAAGGTTGTCGTGATCAACGTGATCATCGACATCGTCATCATCGCCATAGTCGGAGTCGTCGTAACTCAAAGCCGCGTCTCCCGAACCAGAACCTTTGGGTCTGGAGACAGACGCGATGACACGAGCGGCACACAGGTTGATAATATGGGCGTAGCATCGGACACGGTTGTTTAGATGGTGGAAGTCAATTTTTATGGTCGCCTCCGAGTCACGTTTGACGAGCAGACGTTCCAGATGCTTCATGGCAACGGCGTTGCTTTCGGCGTTGTCGAGTGTGAAGTGACCGATCTAAGGAATAGTAAGCTGAGCGAATAGATATCCTAAAAACGATTCACACACCTTGAGCGTAACGCCAGCCCGATCGAGGAGATAGCGGATGGTCCTCGCGATGTTGATGCCTGTATGTTTGTCCTTGAGACGATGAAACCCGATGAGGGCAGCTTTGAGTGTCAGGCGTCCACTTGACTTATCGAGGGCGATCCAGTGTGCGGTCACCGCCAAGAACGACGCCAAATTCGCATTTGACCAGATATCTGCAGTGAAACTGATGCGACCGCAAGATTTCTATTGTGACGAAAGTCAGCTATAGACGTGAAAAACAAGGCGCTCAGACTACAGCAAGATCCGATTTCAAGCCGTCGAACGATCCCCGCCAGTGGTTGATGATAGCCTCCCTCATCTTATCACGGCCAGGGATGTCGGCGTCGACAAGTGACTCGCGAAGGACCAGACATAGCTGTCGAAACTCCAGTGTTTCGACGATGCGGATCGACTGAAAGGCGTGTGAGAGCGTAGGGGAATATGAGGTGATCGAGACTCACATGATCACCCGCGACGATGAAGCGGACAAGATACTCTAAGAAGGTGGCCGGAGAGAAAGGCGGAACTTCCAGGCGCACATTACTGGCGTCCTTGGGAATGGACACACCACCTGATTGGGTCGATAGTTTGTATTTCCATTTGAACTTCAAAACCGCTGCGTCGTACTCCGAACCGTGTTTTGTGGTGAGATGGCGGCGGAGGTTGTTGTTCGCAGTGCTTTTCGCGTAATGATAGTTCGGCACGTTTTTAGAGGTCTTCGATTTGTCATCGCCGTACTTCTCGCTGTCAATTTGTTAGGAGGTTGTGTTGCGATCAGTGGGGCGGTACTCACATGCACATCTTGCAGGCCCTCTGCACGCCCTTGCTAGGATCGGGGGAAGTTACATCGATGAAAAAATGGGCGACATCGAGGGCTGCCTTAGAGGTCGCCTTAGCGACGACTGATCGAGCGTCAGTGGCCAGCGCTGGAGAAGGAGATGTAGATCGGTCAGGTGTATCGCCCACGTCTTCCGCATCTTGCAAGCTAAATTCTTCGCCACTGGAGACAATACCAAGTTGGCTAGTGGCGGCCTAGTTTGATTGGTAAGTCTCAGGGTGTGGAGAGGGCTCGAGGACTCACGTTTCGGGTTCGAGTACGTCGGGTCATGAGCAGAGGGTGGACAGGGTGAAAGCAAGGGGATTTGGGCTTTAAATGTGAGAGTCGGCACACGCACACGCTGATGGGTCCTGGTCAATTACGTCCACGATATCTTAGGGTGGTGGGGTATTCGAACCCCGCTGGCGCATATGAATCCACCATCGATGCATGATCGTATGATCTGTGGGATTTACGTTTCGCTCGCCACGCGTTCTGGTCGTGGTATGTAGCTCCACCTGAATGGAGAGTGTTTTACAGTCAATTTGACGAGGCATATCTGTAATTACCGTCATCGTTACCCATTAATCATGGAGTGTTTCGTTCCGAATACGACGGGCTAGCGGGACTGAAAGAAAACGTGTCATAATCCAAGCATGATTGTTCTATGCACATGATGGGGAGACGTCGTCACTGGATATATGTCAGGTAAGTGGCCCACTGTCATCCATTCTATCAACCCTTCAGCAACGCTTCTGTACGCTTGATGACCATCGGTGTGGGTTACGGAGCAGCTTGAGGGCGCCGCCGGCCGGTGTCCTCACGGAAGTCGCAAATGATGTCGGTCTTCTGAAGAAGCAAACGAAATGGCACGTTGTGGAGAGGAGTCGTAAGAGGGCGGAGCCGATGAGACCGGCGACGTAGTGACATGTTCTGCGATGGTTTTGAGGGTGAGAAGCAAGAAGAAGAGAGAGCGTGACACAACGAACGAAGTCGGCCATCCCGAAGAAGCTATGACGGGGCCGGTCAGTATCCCAAATCGGAGAAACGGCAGGTGGGCACACATGAATCGAGGCGTGGAAGCCCAATGACAACGAAGCAACAGTCAACAAGCACAACACGGCATTCCAATTGAGGGCGAGGGCGACGGACTCCTCATGGAAAGAGCGGAGGGGCTGTTGGGTGTCGTCCAGGATGGATATATCATCTTCGATGGGAACGAGGTCGCATATCTGTATAAGTGTGGATGTTAGTTATGAGTCAACGAGCTGTGACAGTGGCGACAAGTGGAAAAATTACTCACCGTGCCGGTGTGATCGTCGTCGTCGTCCAACTCCTTAACGACGGAGGCAAAACTGCGGCTGCATAACTCCCAGGACCAGTGCATTGCCGGTCCGCCCCGACCTGAGATGAGTGTAAGAGGATGCGAATCCCGTCCGGATGTGCGAGAGTAAGGATTCAGATGGCGAGGATGAGTGAGTAAAGACATAGAGTCATGGACGTTGTCAAGGAAGGTGCGGCTATGGCCAGCTTAGTGAGGTTAGCCGGAAGTAGCCAGCTCAATTGGAGCGGGCTAAAAATGCCGGCTCGGTTACACGTGGCTTGGCTCGGCGGGGATTGCCGCCGGCAGTGGCTACAGCTTCAGCCACCGGTTAGCTGGAGCTGCCGAAACACTATCCCCGGGGCATCTTACAGCAAAGCCGACGCCCCCTCAGACGACACTGAGGCGGCCCACATGAAGAAGATTCCTTACCGCGAGGCCGTTGGCAGCCTCATGTATGCCTCCGTCGCTACTCGCCCCGACATCACCTTCGCCATATCCACCCTCTCACAGTTCCTCGACAACCCGGGCGAAGCTCATTGGGAAGGCGTCAAACGCGTCTTCCGTTACCTTGCCGGCACCAAACACCATTCGCTCACCTACGGCAACGAGCGACATGACCTCCTGGGCTTTACTGACGCCGATGGCGCATCCCAGGACCACCGACATGCGATATCCGGCTTCGCATTCCTTATTGACGGCGCCGCAGTTTCATGGGCCTCGCGGAAACAAGAAATCATCACCCTATCCACCGCCGAGGCCGAATACGTCACAGCGACTCACGCGGCCAAGGAGTGCATCTGGCTCAGGAGACTCACTGAGCCCCTTTTCGGTTTCGCCCCCTATTCTACCCCTCTCTATTGCGACAACCAGGCCGCACTCCATCTCGCGACGCAAGACAACTACCACGCTCGCACCAAACATATCGACATCCGCTTCCATTTCATTCGCCAGACCATCACCGACGGACACATCGACATCAAGTATTGTCCCACCGACGACATGACTGCAGACATCCTCACCAAGCCGCTCCCAAAGTTCAAGGTCGCGTTTCATTCACAGAACCTCGGACTTCGTCGAGCGTGAGGGGGAGTGTTGCATTTTGGCACACTCGACCCGGCCGACTCGAATCTTCCGCCGCGCTCGTTCGCGGCGGCTTTGGAGACTATGGAGGGCTCCTTTCTCGTTCTCGATAAGTCCTGCATTTCTGTTGTTATTTCCGAGTCCATTTCGTCCCATGCGCTGCTACTCTCGTTTCAGACTCATAGGGGCTTGCGCACCCCTCTACTGTACATTCTCGGCCTCGTCCCCCGTCTCTACGTTTTCCCGACTCGACTCCTGTTTCATGCCAGTATTGGCCCGTGCGTCTTTGTTTTCATTTACTTTACTTTACTTTTATTTCTCGTAAAGATGTATCTACACTGTATAAAAAAGCGTCCTGTTGTATCGAATATCATTATCCAGTTCTCCTCTTATTTTCCCTCGTGTGCCTCTAAGTTCCCTCTCCAAAGCGAACTTGTTTCGCCTTTGCCATCGCTCTCGACTTCTGATCTATCGAGTTCGCGCTTTTGTTCCTTCTCGCTCGCCGACTGAACTGGCCCCTCTGGGATATACGTCACCTGACCGGCTCGTCTTAGCCGGCTCGCCCTGTCGCTGCCCCACCTTTGATAACACACCGTGTGATGCTTCGTGTCTCCCAGGTGGTGGTGCAGTATATGCGGTTCTCTTCCTGCCCTGATCAGGATTGCGGCGGCTCCGACCTTTCCGTTTTGCGCCGATCCATCCGAATATACTTTGATTTCCTCTCCCCCTTCCGTGTTGGCTTTTGTGGATGCTTCTTTGCTGCTTGCTATGTCGATGTTGAATGGTCTTTTGTGCACTTTGGCCGGGCTCTTTCCTGTGGATGGGATTGTCTTGAAGTCGCTTGGTTTGATATCGAATGACTGCATGAGGTCGTGTAATGGGGACTTGTGTCTTTTGGTCCTCTTGTTCGCGGCTTTTCTTGCGGGTTTGTAGAGGGGGTGATCTGGCGGGAGAGTCGCTATGCGAGTTGCTGCCCTATGTAGATGCTTCTCGATCTCTAACTGAATCGGGAGTGTGTGCGCGTGCGCGTTGAGTGTGTCAGTAGGCGAAGTGCGCAGGCCGCCCGTGATTGCTAGCGTGGCCGCTCTTTGGACGGAGTTCAGCTTGTTTCTGCGCCTTCTCGTCATCCCTATTTCGCTTGATGTTTCTTTCTTTCCTGAGTGGCTTCCCCATACGTCTATTGCATAAAGTGATCTTGGTATTGCGACGCTGATGTATAGCTGACGAGCGTTTTTTGGGGTGATGCCCCAGCTTGGTGCCGTGGCGCGTCTAATCTGGGAGGCCCATTTTGTGCCTTTCTGCAAGGCATAGTTGCGTTGCATTCCCCAATCTAGGTGTTGGTCGAAGTAGACTCCCAGGTATTTTGTGCTGTTGACCGGTTTCAGGGTGGTGTTGAGAAGTTCTAATGGACGTCTCTCTTTCTTGCTATTTCTGTGAGCGAAGTCCATTAATGCTAGTTTACTGAACTCGAAACGGGAGTTGTGGTCCTCAGACCATTCTATTGCGCCTCCTGCTCTGGTCATCATGCTTTCGAGAATTTGGTGCGTCTCTATGAAGTTGGTCCCTGTGGCTATTAAGATGGCATCGTCGATGTATGCCATTGCTAACTCGTTGCCGTTTTCTGGAATGTCTAGTAGGTCCACGTTGTAAAACTGGTAGAGGATCATTGACAGAGGGTCGCCTTGTCCGATCCCGTTATCTATTGGGATGCGCTCTGAGCTGTAGTCGTCAAACTTCAGCGTAGTGAAGCGGTTCCGCAAGAGGTTCTGCGTGAACTTCACCAGGGCGGTGGGTACTTTGCGCTTCTTCATATTGTGGATCAATCTCTCGTTCACTGCGTTCGGGAAAGCCCCTTCGATGTCTAGGAAGAGTACCGATGTAACCTTCTTTTTGCGCCACGCAGTCTTTGATCTGGTAAGTAAGCGCGTGCATGGCGTCTGTAGTGGTGCGAGCTGGGCGACCTCCATAGTGGTGGGGCGGGAGCAGCTTGTGCTTCTCTGAATAGAAGGTGAGCTGCTCCGCGACTACGGACGTGAGTACTTTCGACATGGTATTGAGTAGAGCTATTGGTCTGTACGCCTTGGGAATGTCATATTTTGGTTTGCCTGGTTTCCTGAGTACGACTGTTGTGAATGTTTTCCACGGGGCGTATTGTAGCCCGCTCCTGAATATAGCTGCGTATATCTCCCACAACCTGTCGATAAGGATGTTAGCGCATTTGATCAGCACTATGTTGGGGATACCGTCCAGCCCTGGGGCTTTGAACGGTCCGAGGTGCACGATGTGTTTGCGAATTTGTTCTTTGGTGATTGGTTCCGCTTTGCAAACCGGCGGTGGGTAGGCTTGTCCTTGGGTGTTTATGTGGAGTTCTTGGGGTCTCTTCGGGAAGAAGGTCTTCGCTAGAGCTTTGCTTTTGTCTGGGTTGCTGCTCGCTAGGTGCTCCCCTTCCGCGTTTGCGACCTTCAGATTGGGGATCCTTGTTTTCCCCCCGTCGCTGGCCGGTGCTGATATGTATTTGTGTGCTGTCCACATATCGGGGTCTGAGGCTTTTTCCAACCAGTCTCGCCAGTGGTGCTGCTTCGCGTATTGGATGGATTTGCTGTATTTTTTGTGGGCATTTGCGAGTTCTACGTGTATTGGGTGTTCGGGCCATCTTCTACACTTGTACGCTTTTCTTCCCAGCTTGTCCGCTTCTCTGTGGAGGAGCTTCAGCTCTTTCGACCACCATCACTTTGACTTAGCGTTAATGTCTTTGATGGGCACTTCAGCTTCGATCGTGTCTTGTATCGCTTTTGTTAACCTGTCGCATTCTCGGTTGAGGAAGCCTTGTGATTGTATATGCGTGGGGAGGCCCATGTTGTCGAGCTTGTTCTTGAGCGTTTCTGAGAAGCTGCTCCAGTCGACTTCTTTGAAGTTTCTGAGGATCTTTGACGGAGCCTTGGTGAGTTCCAGGTCGAGTACTGTGACTATTGGGAGGTGGTCCGTATTGACTCCTTGTTCGCCCGGTAAAGTGTCGCAGTTGGTGATTGCTTCGATGGTGTGTTCCGTGGCAAAGACGTTATCTAACCTTGTCCATTTCTTGGTTACGTTGTGGACGTGCGTCGGAATCCCTTTTGCCAGTACCATGTCCATTCCTAGGTCAGCAACATTTTTGAGCAGCGTCTCGGCTGCTTCTGTAGCTTCGCGAGTGAAAAGCCTGCTGTCTTCCGGGCTGTCCCAGTAGGGATGGTGACGGTTGAAGTCTCCTAACCAGACTAAGTGATGTTCTTGTTGCAATGTTTCCGTGCCCGTGATTTGTTGAGCGTGTGCTCTGTGGTATGACATTAGCTCCGCGAGCGTGTTATCATGTTCGCAGTCGTTGTAGATGTTGAAGAGAGTTAGCGTCCCCCAGGTCTCTTTGATGCGTATTGCTGTTACATCTCCGGAGGGGAAGTCTAGTTGTTCCCAGCTCTCGGTGAGGAGGTCGCCCCTTATGAGGGTGACCGATCTGGTTTTGTTTGGGTGCTTGTCGTGCGTGGTGGGGTAGATCGGGACCCAGTCCCTTGAGGCGATGGTTTTGCTGAGGAAATTGATTGATGGTTCCTGCAGCGCTATGATGTCGATGTTGTGGTCTACTAGTCTTCCGCTGCTAATGATCCCGTGTTGACAAGAGGGGGATCTGTTGATGTTCTGTTGCCAGATAGCGATTGCCTTGCGTTCCTTGTTTATCTGGTGTGCCATCATAGGTTATGTTCGTGTAGGGAGCCGGCCTGAGGTTCTGTGTTTCCGTTTGTGAAGTGCGTGTCGTAGTCTTCATCGTCTGCTCCGTTTCGATTTTGGGGGACGGGTTGAGGTTCTTGCGTGTTGGAGAATCGCCCGAAGAAGTTTTCGAGTACTGCCTGTCCATTTGATGCGTCCTTGTTTTGCCGCTTACTCTTCTTACCTATGGGACGGGTAGGCAGTTGGCGTGCTTTGCTGTTGGGTGGTGGGAGGCTAGCTACCGTGAATTGTTCGGGGAATTTCTCATTGAAGGGAAGTCTGTCTGGGCGAGTCGTAAGTGTCCAGTCTTCTTCGGTTGGGAAGTATACTAGTTTGTTTTCCGGGTGGAACCCGTTGTACTCTTTGCATTTCCTTCGGAATTCGGGACAGTCCTGGTCCCAGCTTGCGTGCGTGTTCGCGTTACAGGATACGCAGTATCTTTTGTTTTCCTCGACGCATTCACCGGTTTTGTGCTTGCCGCTGCATGTCCCGCAGGTATCGTGCGGAGCTCGGCATTCCGCCGCGAAGTGACCCCATTTGCGGCACTTCATGCATTGTTTTGGCTCGAATTTGAGTTTTTTGGGGAAGGTACGCATGCTGCAGACATAGATCCCATCTTTGATAACTTTGTTAGCTTCTGCGGCTGACGTGAAAGAGAAGATCGCGTGGGCAAATCTTTGTTCCGATGCGCGTCTGTATAGCGGCTTGATCCACCTCGCTTTCTTGATGCTCTTCGGTGGCAGTCTGTTGGTTTCTTCGATCTCTTGGAGGTGTTTGGGGTTGCTTGGGTCGAATGAGGTTGGGATCCTAGGGATCAACAGGGGGTGGACACGGTCTCTGATGCACATGTCGGGGTCGAAGCTTCTTGTGAAGCTTGCCTCGTTGATGGGTATTCTGATCCATTCCGCCACTTCTTTGGTTTCGAACTGGATTACGATGCTACCGTTTTTCAGTTTCAGAACTTCTTGTATCTTGGTTCCCTCCGGGGGTGGGGGCGTGATGCTGGCGAGTGCTGCTACGGCTTTCTCCCGGATCTCGTGGATGTTGAAGTGCGAGCCTTCTCCTGTGGCGGAATCTAGAAGGATTTGTCTTGCTTTCCTGTCTAGGCCGATATGTAGGCTGAGTTCTTGATCCGCGGGAGAGAGGCCTGTCGGCACCAGGAGGGGAGATGTCTGGGGCGGGCAGGTATCTGTGTTCAGGAGCGCTTCCTTGTAAGTGACGGTCATATCTGATGCCGCTTTATTCAGTTTGCTAGCTGCAGCGTCTAGGGTTGCAGCCGTGTCCTGGAGCTTATTTTGATCAGCGAGGGAGTTCTTTATCGCGGCACTTAGCCCAGATATGCCCTTCTGGACCGAGTTCATGATGGTCTCTCCGAGCTTTTCTGTAATGCTTTCTAGCGCTGGAGGTTGCGGGAGGGCCGCTTCCTTTGCTTCCTGTAGTATCATTCCATACGCTTGTAGCGTTTTGATGAGCGCTGGCGGGGAGGATCTAGAATATCTCTTTATGATTAGAACGAGCGATTGAATCAGGGCAGCGTGGGATATGGGGGTCTCAACGCTTAGACAGCTCTCGCTTGCCAGATGGGCTCTGGCTTCGCTGAGGTTGGAATTTTTCTGTCCTGTCTTGGTATGCTGTGTGGGGGTAGAGTTCGTTTGGGTGTCTGTTTTAGAGCTAGCCCTTGTGGCCATGGGATGTGCTGGGGTGTTGCGTCCAGGGACGCTCGGAGGTGATAGGCCTTTGGAGGCCATATCGTCCGATTTTCTTTTTGAACTTCTCCTGTCAGGAGTTGCTCTTTTGGTTCTACTGTATTTTAAAAGAGTAGGAGGGATTGGTAGTGCGTTTCCTGAACTATTGTGTATCTTATTCTAGTATGCCTCTACCTCTGCGTCACGGCGAAGTGGCGTAGTAGGTGGTGGTTACCGAAAAAGGAAGTCCCTCGGTTTGATGCCTTTCTTTGCGTGGTATTGTTACGAAGGCGCCTGATTTCAGAGCCTTCGTAGCGGGATAAGTTGCATCATAGATGCGATTGCACTTGTAGGGAGCACGTAGAACTCGGACGAAATAGTCATTATTCTTGTGCATAAAGAGGGCCGCCTTTCCGCAAAGAAAACGTTCTTCGAAATCGAAATCGAAAGTGTGCAAACATACAAAGCACCCCCCGGTCCACTTACCCTCCTTTCACTCCGCAAACTCGCCTCGGAAGACGCAAATTTCAGAAGGTGATGTAGATGGAGCCGTACGATGTGAAGGCGGGTAAAAAAGCGCGACATCTGACTTTGATCGAAAAACGCGATAGCCGCACTTTACTCTGTACAGTACGAATGGTTGCCCGTACACAGTCACATTGTTGCCTGACCCACTGTAGCATCAAGAGAACTGGCGGAGAGGACTTGAACCGGGGGGTTGAAGGGTTGGTTGAGGGCGGATTTTGCAAGTACGGACAGCGACGACTACACATATTGTTGCCTTGTTTCTTTTGGGAGACGATGGTACGATTCGAGGACGCCGCAGAAAACGCGGCTCTTGACTGCGGGACGCGATCGACAGGATTTGCCCACTTCGGATTCTTTGTCCGAACGGCCGCGAACGGGAATCAGGAAGGAGAAGGCCAAGGTGATGGTAGAGTTCTCGATTGCCCAGACCTTGATAAAACTTGTTGTACTTCTGTGATGAACGGCTCCGTGCTTGCGGAAGCTGGGGACTGGGAAGGCCCACGGCTGCGAGGAGCATTGCGGCGAGCACGTTCTTAGCCGGTGTCATTGGCAAGGATTACTCCCGGAAAGTAATCGACACTGTAAGACAGACCAATTGGTCGCGTGAGGGTGGCCACAAGAACGCTGCCGAGAGTGTGAATGACGCAGAACGAAATCAAAGGCCATTACGCACCGACGTTGATCCACATCCTCTAGATCGCAGCCCAACACCAGCGATCCTGTCCCACAAGAGTGAAAACGCGCACCGATTGGAATAGGGCCGCCGCGAAGGGCACGGCTGAGCAACACCGTCAGGACCCGGAACATGTGCACCAGAACGCCAGGATGCCAATCCCACACCTCACCTGCGATCAGAACGAGGTCGTCAGTACCAGCCAAGATAACATCAAAAGAAATAACACACCGAGAAAAAAGGCGACGGTACGCCCAACCCGGCCATTGAATCAAGGTCCTCTTGAGGCTAGTACACCAGGTACGGTATAGGCAATATGGCGAAGCGGTTGCAACCAGCCCGTGGTCCACCTGGAACGGGCGCGAACGTCTCAATAACAGGGAACGCGGCGAACTTATGCGACGCTTGACTAGCTTGACTATTGATGGTAGTCTGGTAGCGTGTTAGGCCGCCCTTGGGAATGGGTGCAATGACGGCCAAAGAGGGCCCTCCGATCCCGATGAACACTAGCAGAAGCGAAACAGTACCTTTCACAGGCCTTCTGCATGTTCTTGCAGAGATGGCGGATTGGGCTTCGGCCGACCGTCGGAGAAACCGTGGGCAGGGGCTGGTCCCGCGTCCGCTACAGCGTGCCCTAGGCGGATGAGGGAGACATCTTTTGGGTAATCATGACATGAAGCGGGCTCGCTGCAAGAGTCGAAAACGACGGGTAACGACGGAGTGTGAGTTGGCCCCTGATTGATATGATAGGAAGGACTTACCGAGACCAGCGCTGGCGACGAGAAGAGGGATAATTATTAATCTCATATTGTGTGCTCTCTCCGAGAAAGTGGATTAGAAGGAGGAGTAAGAATAAAGTAGTTGAAATTAATCCCAGCCTGCCGCTCAGCGGACAACACCCTTGACAATTGTGGACAGTTCGTGGTTCCCTAGACGCTCGAACCGCACGCTCACTCTATCCCCCATCACTCTGACCTCCAAAACACTCTTCTATCCAGTACGGCCGCTGCACAAGATTTGAAGCACAGGTAAATGTTCTTGAGTTCGTGCGTAGATGGGCCATTAACCTGTGCCTACTTGATAGTCACCCACTACTCCAGCTGTCTCCAGCCTGGGTTCCTCAGCATCGCGAATTTCAAGAAGAGGGTGCGTCGATCCCCTTTTTTTGTGCAGCGATGCTCGCTCAAGAACCATCCTTGGATAGCACTCAAATCGCCGGATCGGCCAGACGGCCAGCACATCGTCTCAGGCTCGGGCGATCGAACAATTCGTGTGTGGAACGCCACCACTGGAGAGACAGAGGCGGGCCCATTTACTGGTCACACGCATTCGGTCTCGTCTGTGGCATTCTCGCCAGATGGCCAGCGCATCGTCTCGTACTCCCATGATCCGACAATTCGTATGTTGAACGCTGCAAAGGTAGCTCGACCCCCCTTGGGCCCGAAATCGGCCATTTCCTTTCGTTTCGGTTTCCGCTGAGTCGACTGGTCCTTATTGGCTTCGTCTCGTCTCATTCCCTCTTACCTCCCTCCACCATCTCGTCCTAAACTTGTCGTTCCTTGCCTCATCGTGTCCCCGTCTCTCCCGCCATCGCCGGACGCCACTCGACCGTCCGCACCTTACCAGTAAGGGTCAAGTCCATCCTGAAGTCCTCCAACTGCGACGCCGACGGCCTCAAGCGTTCCACGCACCCTCCATCCGCCTTTCTTTCGCCATCTCCAGTTGTACTGCTCATGTCTTCACCCTCAGCCGATCGGGTTCACGTCGTCGCCTCTCAAATCCGTTCTTTTGTTGGATCTTTCTAGTTCGCGCTCTCTGCCTCGGGCACAGGCGCGCCCCTTGTTTCTTTGAATTTTACTTACCTCTTTCTGACCGCTTCTTTGTACTTGTAGTGCGCGTCGTCAATATCTTCGGCGCTGTCGTTCGTCCATGCGCCTCAGTTCACCGACACCCCTACTTTTACCGCTACTCGTGTTTCCACCTCGCGTTTACCTCGTGTTTTCACCCATCGACCTCTCCCCACCTTCGACCTTTCGTTTACCTTTCACCCACTTTTACACTTCTCCCTCACAATTTTACGACTTAGAATCGTTTCGTTTTGTTTCGCCTTAGGTACTGACCGGATGTATAAAGGCCTCGGATTGTGCGTTCTCAATGTCATAGTCGATTCCCCCCGTCTTATCTCTCGCTCGTGTGATTTCGACGACTTTTCGAGGACAGGCATAAGTAAAAGGGCACCCGACTCGTCGTTCTCTTTTCACATTTGTCTCTCCTCTCCTGCTTCAAGATCGACTTCTTCTCTTATTCGCGACTTTGTCCTACTAACTTTCTCTTCTCAACTCTAGGTCCTTTCTTCGCGATCGTCGCTCTGACTTTCGTAGAAGACTTCTTCCTCTCGTTCGACTCGTCTCCTCCGACTCTCCCCCAGACTCGTTCGGCTTCGCGCGACCGTCTCGCGCTTCCGTCCTTTCCGACCTCCTCTCTTCGCCCTCCTCGACTCCGCTCTCTTCCTTCCTACGTTTCCAACCCCTTGCCTCCTTCGTCTTGCCTCCCTTCTTCCCCTCGACCGAATCCGTGCGCGTGTCGACCGTTTCGTACGCGTTCCGGTTTCACCTCGCTCCCGTGATCTGGGAAAGCTATCAAGACTTTCTCTGTGATCTGCATCGTTCTCGCGTCTCGTCTCGGCTTTAGATCTTGGGCAACTTTTCCTAACCCCTCTCCTTCCTATATCCACCCTCTGGTTTACTCACGCACGCGCTTTCGAGCTCGTACAACGCTACGACAGGAAATACGGAAAATACAAGCCACGTCGGCTTCGCTGACCACTCCGTGATCAACGAGGAGGGATGGTATGTTATGTGATAGTGAAGGTGAATTCCTAATGTGGATCCCGCTACCAGATAGGGTGCATCTTCATCGCTCAAGTAATATCTGGGTTGCTGGCGACGAAACCGGCCTCGATCTGTTGACTTTCGTACATGGGCAGAGTTGGACTATTTGTATTAACACCTAGATAGAGCCGCTATGGATTTTCTTTAGGCGATCTGAAGTGTAATGTGACATGCTTCAAGTTGATAATAGCTTATTGACCCAGTACACGCTGACAACTCAGTAAGTCACAGGCAAGGCGTCGACACCACACTCAATCACTGGAAAAAATAACTGGTTCATCACGACGCTAATGCCCATCTCCTATCGCCTCTCATGTGAACCGAATGACAAAGAGCATCACCAAAACCGCAATCGCGATGACGACGTTCGATATCGCCAGACACGTCGTTCTGAGTGCCTTCAGCGGCGATCGCACAGCCGCTCCCGCTCCCGCTTCATCACCTCATGGTTCGCGCCCACCTTCTCCTCCGCGACGCGACGCACCCCCTCTGGTCCGCCGCCAGCGCGCCGGGAGAAGTGCTCCGCATTCCGCCGCAGCTGGCCTGCCATGTGCGCTAGCTGCGCCGCCAGCTCCTCCTGCAGCGCCGTGCTGTGCTGCAGCACCGCAGAGGCAGACGCCGCGTCGCCCATAGTTCGCCCGTCGGTCGTAGACGGCGTCCGATCCGGCGGCAGAAAGGTGCCGGGCTCGTCAGCTGAGCACGGAGCAGGTCGACGTCTGCTGCAGCTGCCGCTGCGGAAGCCTCCGCATCCTCGGTGGTGAGAACACCTGACGTGACGTGTGAGGGTGGTGCAAGGCGTTGGACCGTTGGTAGATCAGGTTTTCGGGTGACGGATGGGGACGGGCGCGACACGGTAGGAAGGAACGGTTCTAGACGTGAGGATTCAGGAGTGACCCTCTAAAAAGGAAGGAAAACCGATGATAAAGGTATTCTAGCACACACATAGCTACGCACCTCGTTACGGATGCCATAGAGGCAGGCGTCCAGCCTGTCCAGCAGGCCACGGATGTCCACGAGGCGCTTTCCGACCTGTCTGAACGTTCAGCTGGTCGGTGGCAAAGTCCCCTCGTGTTTGAGTTTGGAGAATGTGGTGAAGAGCGCTCACACCGAAGGTTGAATCTCATTGTCGAGCTACACGTTTCCCGGTAATTTTCGCGTGCTTCAATTGATACGAGTAATACGTTGAGGTTCTTACGACGAGGAGGTTCGGGGTCTCGCTGAACAAGGGACGCACCTGGTGTTCAAATTAGTATGTAGGCACATAGGAAATACATTTACACGCGAATTCTCTGGACCGTTAAAAACGCCGAACGAGGGAACGTCGAAGAATCTGCCAAACATTTAGAGACGAAAATGGTACTAAAAGGGGCAAACGTACCCCTGGAGCTCACGAAGGTGCCTTTGTCGTTTACCGAGTTCTCTTCGCGCTGGGAATATAGCAAGATCATGGGCAGGTCGGCGATCGCGGCCAATTAGAGGTGAATGGCCGACCCGTTCTTTCTTGAACAAAAGAAGATGCGAAACGCAGCGGCAGCTAGTGTGTTCACTCACACAGGCTCAAATGCGGAACCGGAGGCCGTATATTGCAAGGAAAGCAAGTCGATTGACTGTTGTCAGAGAGAAACTGATCGTGTACGAAGCAGTCCTGAAATCACGTAAGCCCCCAGAGTGGCAAGATCTTGGGCAAGATTCAACGGTTCGATTCAAGTACGAAATAATAGACAAACTGAAATGTGTTCAACATCCGCCCATGGGGAAAATTCTGGTACAGTAAGCATGACTGACGGTACGACGCAAAGCGTGCGTTGCCGCAGTGTTGCCGCTGTACCATGCCGCTTCCGGATCTATCGCGGGTCTTCCCTGATACTTCACTTATCCCTTGGCGGTGATCCTCGTGCACCCGCATGCATAATCGATAACCTTGAAGAGTTCGGATTTTCCTCACACCCTAGTCGCACCTAATACCTCCCGTCTGAGTAGCCTCTAGTATTTCCACCAGCGTCTAGAAGGATGAAAATCAGTCAGCCATGACCACAACCGAGAAGGGGCCCACAGGCATTTATTTTCATCCCGAGCCATCATCAGTGCAATACTTGTCCACATCTACTAATGACATCGCGGTGGAGCATCCCGGCGCTGGTACACTAGGCGAAAACATTGGCGAAGATGATGACGATGAAACGTCCCGCCCCATCCCCGAAATGGCAAACTCGCTTCTGCTCACACCCAACCTTCTCCAGACGCAAAAGCGCTCCCCCTTCCCGTTGGCCCCGTCCCTGCCGCCACGCCGGTCCATCTGAAAACGTACGATACTCCGCACGCACCAGCCCTCCCACCAGAGCCTGAGCCCCAGCTCTGGCCAGAACCACGTCATCGTCCCAGCGCCATCGCCGACACCAACACTTGCGCTGGCTTTCAAGAACCTTTCACTCTCCATCCTCTCCAGCTCTCCTAAACCGACGCGCCGGAAGGCGGAGTGGAGCACGATGTTCGGCCCATTCTGCGCGATCTGGGCGGAGGCGACACTGCGCGAACTGGACCCGCGTCGGGCCGAGCAGCGCCGCGGCGACTCGGGAGTTCACTGGGGCGGCTCGACTTTGGGGGTGGCTGGGGTTGAGGGCAGCAAGGAGGACGACAACGGGGACATGCTCGTGGATCAGGACATTGAGGCCGATGCAATGACTGCGTTCGTACGCCTGGAACGACCTCTTCCGCGTCACTTCCTTGTCATCTGAGGTACCGTCATCATCGTCTTCGGCAAAAGAGTTCCCCGAAGTCCTCGTCCTCGCCTTCTGCGGCCGGGATCTCCCGCACGCCATCGGCCAACTCCAACTCCGTGTCGACGTCTTTGCCATTGTTGCCATTCGCACTGCCGTCCTCCACTTCGTCTTCATCTTCGTCCTCCAGGCGAGGATCCGCCTCGTCCTCGTCCCCCAAGTCACCCGCGCTGACATGTCCCCGCCCAACAACGCCCCATGCTTTGAACAACTTTGCAATCGGACTGTTGGACGGTCCGTCAAGGATATGATGCAAGAAGAGCTTGTCCAAGAGCAGGAGCTCAATGACGATCTGAACTTGGACTTGGATTCGGATATTGAGGATGAAGACAGCATCATCGCGCGGATACATGTACGCGTGTTTCCTCCACCACGTTTGCTGAGCGATGGCTGATGCACTGATACCGCAGGACTTCCTTGGTGAAAATGACGACATCCTCCGCGCCAAGGATCGCAAGCAGAGAAATCACATCTTCAGGGCCATCCACAACGGCAAGTTTGAGATCGTCCTCGACGACTTTATCGACAGTTCATCGAGTACGTACCCCACATCTTCATTATCAGCAATCTCGCCCGCTCATCCTTGTGCTTCTTGTTCTTGTCGTACAGAACCGCGGCCACCGTTGACCCATTCGCGCTCATGAAGAATAGGCGCGGGAACAAGGCGCGTGAAGCAGGCTGACAGGCAGCGGCGTCCGTCAGGCTCGAGATGGTCGTCGGACACGTGCGGCGCTTTGTGGGAGGCTTCGGGGGCGCCCCAAGGCTTACGCTCTCGCCGACGTCGCGGTGCACGAGCTTGCGAACGCCTTCGATCTGCATAGCAATGGCGCTGCGCGCTTTACTAGGCCCGTCAAGACGACCAGACGAGAGGAATGTCGCGCTGATTTTGGTCAAGCCGTTGCCGCCGCCGCATATACTCAGGGTGGCAGCATGGGCCACATGGCGGAAGATATCGGGGCCATAAAGTATTTACAGCAAAGTCCAAAACAGGGGGCCCCTTTTGTCCAAATTAGCGTATAGGCTGAATCCGAAAGGGTGTTCTGATAACTATGCCGAAGTTTTTTCTCACGGAAAATTATTTGCAGTAATTAAATAAAAATAAAATGAAAATTTCACTCTGCAGGCCTTTGCTGCATGCCGTCCCAGAATAGTCCCAGAATAACTATTTGATACCATGGATAACTATTTTATAACTATATACTTGCGAGATACCAAATTTCCCGAGAATTTCAAACAATACTTAACTATGAACCCCGCACGTCAAATTTGGAGGTCAGCTGTTGTCCATATTTACGCAAGGGGCCCCCTGTTTTGGACTTTGCTGTAGAACGTTCAGCCTTCACGCAAAGGGGACTGAAGAACGTCTTTGATGGGGCCATCTGTGCCGTCGATGTTATGGAATCGCTCTTTGTTACTGTACCTCCGGATCTGGACTGAAAGATAACGGAGATCGTCATGTAGAATTTACCGTAACTAGAGTGCAACCCTCCTTTCCAGTCCCCTTTTTAAAATTGAATTTATCCCCTCCCGCCAGTGGAGAACACCCTTGACAGCTGTGCGAGCATTCGGAGTTCCACAGCGTGGGTTGGGCGTTATCGCGCGGCCCGGACAGCTCGTGGTCACCTAGGCGCTCGAACCCCACCCCACTCTATCCCCCATCACTCTAGCCTCCAAAACACTCTTCTATCCAGTTTGGCCGCTGCGCAAGATTTAGAGCACGGGAAAATGCTTTCGAATTCGTACGTAGATGGCCATTTAGCTGTCACTTTCTTGATGGTAATCCACTACTCCAGCCCAGGTCCCTCAGGATCGCGAATTTCAGGAAGAAGGTGCGTCGATCCCTTCTTTTGTGTAGCGATGCTCGCTCAAGAACTGTCCTTGGACAGCACTCAAATCGCCGAATCGCAGGGAAGCCTATCCCGTGTTGAGGTGATTGGTATGTACTGAAATCCTAACTCGTTGGTGCCTTGATACCCGCTTATCCCCTTTGTTAGTCCTTCGGGCGCACGATCTCCCAAGTATCAAGAAACGGCGAGGCCTGAAGAGGTTGTTCTATGTCGCTATAACCAATGATACGACAACGAAGAAGACGAAAAGCGTCCGGATTGATGGTCCGACGGTGCACTGGGACCAGCCGCTTGGCGTCTTGTAGGAGTTTTCTTTCTGTCTTATTTTTTTGGCTAACAGTTCGGTTCAGTTCTACACAACGGTCTTCACATCTTATAATACGTCTCTATGAGAAGCGGCGCTTCCACGCCGATGTCGTCATCGGAACGCACGAAACAACAATACCCGTCGAAACACAAACGGGTTCGTGTCTTGTTAGAAACCTTACTTACATGACTAGCTGAACATCTTGTGTGTAGAAGTCTCTTATGTCCTCACCAACCACGACGAACAGTCTGGACAGTCGAACCAACCGGTTACGCTCTACTTGACGGTCGTTGTGTCACCTCCCGAGAATGCACTCCGTGACGCCGACAAAGCTATGACAACAATTAATCACTCGAATAAATGGGAAGGTGCTCTCGTGAGGATCAAGTGGGTGGTGGATACGTTGGGCCCAGTTTCAGAAGTGCGTCACGACGTCCTTTTTTGCTGATCCTTGACCGAGCCGAATGTCGTCCTCAGCTCCACCCGATTGCAAAGATGGCACACGGTCTACTTTCTGCAATCCCCAAGGTGATCCTGTTTGCGCTATTGTCGAATTGAAATACTTATTCAATGTTTATTTGGGTGCTAGACCCTCCTAGAACAGTTTCAACGCGACGACAACATCGGAACCCTACTTGTCGCTATGCATGATGCGTTTGATTTCGCAAACCAGGAAGACCGTTTCAAAGCGATCCGACATGATTCGAGGCAGGCAAACATCCTGACGCTCATGTTGCAGCACGTCTGTAATTGCTGTGACTTTATCCGATCATACGCAAAGGATTCGCAATTCTGTACGTAATATTTACCCATTTCACTGGCCGACGTAAACATGCAGTTTGTCAGGGGAGCGAATGTTGAAGAATACAGGCGGCCAAGTCGACAAAAAAATCGAGGACTTCCGCAGCACGCTTCTCGAACAGCGAAAGGCTTTCTTGGATGAGGCTACGATCACCACAGAGATAACCGCACTCCAGATTCTGGACGATGTGGGAATCGTTTCGAGTCAGCTTGACGGGATGGCTACCCAGCTGAAGTGGGTGTCTAACCGAGTGTCCGACGCCGGTACGTTGTCACCCTACCTCGACGATTTTGTCTGACGATTGTCACAGAGCTAGATGCTAAAATCAGAGAAATACCATACGGGCCTGGCTCGCGATTCACGCCCGACAAGGGCTGTCTTACAGGAACACGGACGGCGTTTCTGGACTTCATCGTCAATTGGGTGAACGATCCCGCTTCGGAGCGTTGTCTCGTTCTTTTCGGGCAAGCAGGCACTGGAAAATCATCGATTGCGCACGAGATCGCACGTCGCTTCCACAAAATCCATCGCCTTACGTCATCGTTTATCTTTTTGCGGAAAGAGCAATCCAAACGGGAGGCCTATCACCTCTTCACGACTCTTGCTCGCGATCTCTCCGACCGCTATCCTTCGTTCAAAGCCGCGCTGGGAAGGGCCGTAAAGGACAACTCTTCTCTTCGAGCTGGAACACGTGACTACGGTACCCTGTTCGAATCCCTTATCCTGGCGCCGCTCAAGGATCTGCACATTGTTGGTCCTATTGTTGTCGTAATTGACGCTTTGGACGAGAGTGGGGATGTAACCGGTGAAAACGGCTTACACAAATTTCTTGCTAAAGCTATTTCGAAACTGCCATCAAATTTTCGTATGCTCATCACCTCGCGACCTGAGCACTTCATCGAGTCTGCGTTCGTCCGGAGACGGGTTGGCCCACGTCAAAATCAAATACATGAACGATCCCGAGCTGGCTGCTACGATACATGGCGATATTCTCGCGTTTCTTCAGGAGAGGCTTCCTCCAGACGTGTTCAAAAGTTATGGCGACGAACTGAAGAAAAGGGCGGAGGGTTGTTTCAGTGGGCAGCGGTCGCTTGTGGATACATCTTAGATCCTCCCGACGTGTTTGGCTCGAGCAAGTCAAAGTGCATAAAACATCTTTTGAAACTCACCGCGGATCGCCGCGGACAAGATCCCTTGGACGAGTTGTACAAAGAAGTTCTCGAAGGATACTTCACTCACGAAAACTCAAGGCTACTTATTCGCTCAGTTTTGGGACAACTCTTTGCTTCAATCGAGCCGCTCAGTATCCGCTCCCTGACCAGTCTGCGCAAGACTCTGCAACAACACGCCTCTCACGAGGACGACGACGACAGTGATGCCATTGTTACATTACTCCGTCGCCTTGGCTCATTGTTGAGCAATGTCAATTCATCTGATGAAAGCCTTCCCATCGTTCCTCTCCATACATCGTTCCGCGATTTCCTCACAAATGAAGCGAAGAGCGGTGAAAGTTTTTGTGTGAGCCTTCGTGACGCTCACCATCAATTGGCCCATTCTTGTCTCAGTCTACTCCTCAAAGACCTCAAATTCAACATCTGCAAGCTCGAAACGTCGTATCTTGCCAACAAGGATGTCACAGACCTTAACTCCCGCGTTAAAAACCACATCCCACCTGCTCTATTGTACGCGTGTCGTTTCTGGGACGATCATATGGAACAAATTGGTTTCGAAAACGATCTGTTCGGAAAACTTCGAACTTTGTTCGAGAAGAAACTTCTATTTTGGTTGGAGGTCCTTAGTTTGACAAGCGATCTGGGTCTTGCTTCCGCAGCGTGCTCGGCTCTGAACACGTGGTTAGCTTCTGGTTGTGTGAGTGCAATGTTGATTCGATGAGGAATGCAAACAACTAATAACTACGATGGCAACAGGTTTCTCAAACAGAACTAGAGAACTTCAGGTTGTTCGTCAGTGATGCCTCTGTATTTATACGAAATTTCGGGATGACGATGGCAAAGAGTGCTCCACATATCTATCTTTCCGCTCTACCATTTGCGCCGTCTTGTTCTCCTGTCTCCGCACATTATTCGGGCTCATTTCCTGGAACATTACGGGTGGAACGTGGGCGATTGTCTCATTGGCCATCTTCGGAGATGGTGATTCGAGACGTTGGGGGTGACGTCCTTTCCATTGGAATCTCACCGGATGGCCAGCGGATCGTGTCAGGCTTGCACGATCGATCAATTCGTGTGTGGAACGCGACTACGGGAGACATAGAGGCGGGCCTATTTATTGGTCACACGGATTCAGTCTCGTCTGTGGCATTCTCGCCAGATGGCCAGCGGATCGTGTCGGGCTCGCACGATCGATCAATTCGTGTGTGGAACGCGACTACGGGAGACATAGAGGCGGGCCCATTTACTGGTCACACGGATTTGGTCAGGTCTGTGGCATTCTCGCCAGATGGCCAGCGGATCGTGTCAGGCTCGCACGATCGAACAATTTGTGTGTGGAACGCGACTACGGGAGACATAGAGGCGGGCCCATTTACTGGTCACACGCATTCGGTCTCGTCTGTGGCATTTGTTGAGCGAGCCACATGCGAGTGTGGGGCAGCGAACCGAGCGATCGGTGCGCGCCACAACGCTGAGCCACGAGCTCGGCCACAGTGATGAGCTGTGGCCTCGCATGGCACGATCAGAGCGCACATCAGAGTGCACACTGCGTGTGCACTCAGTTGAGCGATCATAGGCCCTTAGATACAGTAGCTAGATATTTATAGACACTCTGGAAAGTGTATATAAGACGCCCATGTTGTGCACAATACATACAGTTCAATCAGAACACAAAGTAGTCGTATTTACTCGTATCAAACAGGTAAGCTGTAGTATACAATACACTATGCCTTTCCCATACCTGTTCTACAGGTTATGGGCCCTGTAGCCCTTGTCTGCGCCTTCAATGGCAGCGACAGCGCGCTCTTCATTGAGCTGCGCACTGTGTGCTACTGGCTTGCCCAGGCGATGCGCCCCTAGTGGCTGCACCGCCCTGTGCAGTGCGCCTGAACGGCTGCACGATGCCCCAGTGTGCGCCCTAGTGGCTGCCACTAATCTAAGAGTTTCCTGAGCGTTCTGACTACTTTCTGCATGTGCCCGGTTGTCGCATAAGTGCTGACACTTGGTCTATCAAACAGAAACTTTACAATGTCAAACGCCCTCACTTCTCTGGTCCCGGTGCTCGATGGCACTAACTACCAAGAGTGGGCCAAAGCGATGGAAGCCTATCTGATGTCCATAGACTTGTGGGAGTATGCGAGTGGAGAAGAGGCTGAACCTGCCATCTCCAGTCCTCCTACCGATGCCGAACGCGCTGTGTACAAGACTTGGAAGAGTGGCAATCAAAAGGCCCTCGCCAATCTTATCCTGCGCATCAACCCCAACATTAGGGAAGAAGTGGCCTCCCTGAACAAAGCAGACTCTATCTGGAACCGTCTCAAAGCTCACTTTGACGTCGTCCAGCCCACCACTGTGTTCAAGGACTTTAAAGAAGCCATTTCCACTCGGATTGACGCTACCAAGCACCCCTTGCCGCAGGTTAACAAACTGCAGGCTGCGGTGCACCGTCTTTCTACTAATGGTGTTACCATCCCAGAGATTATCCAGGCGATGATCTTGCTGTCTGCGCTCCCACCCAAGTGGGAGATGCTCGTCTCCATCCTCTGCACCAACTACGACCTCGCGAACCTTAGCCTTAAGCATGTGCGCGAGGCTATCATGGCACAATGGGAGACTGAGAAGAACAAGGGGAAGTCGCAGCAGAGTGCGCAGAAGCTCTCTGCAGTGAAGCGCAAGCGCGGCGACCCTAACTATAGACAGCAGCGTGACGCTGGCTCTGGCGGTGCGTCTGGGAGTGGTGGCAACAACCCTCAGAGGTCCGGACAAGGCCAAGGCAATGCCCAAGGCAAGAAGAGGCGTGGCAAGCGCGGTGGGAAGAAGTCCCAGTCGCAGCAAGGCCAGGAGGTCCATGACCACTCTCATGTTGCCAGTGTGGCTGCCCTGCCTCCTCCGACTTCGGCTTCGATCGCGCACCTCGCCCCTAGTGGCCTGACTGTGCGCACCATCTCTGGACACACTACGCTCCCTCCTGCCACTGCAGGACCGTATGCCACCCTCAATAAGGCGCGCAACATTGTGCGTGACATAGGAGTGGTTGGCACATCCAACACCCTCAAGACTCTCGAACAGCGCATCACTGCGCTCGATCCTGATGACTCTGACGATGACCAGCGCGATTCCAAGCGCAGCAGGTCTTCCCCCGAGCCCTCTGAGGACGAGGACGTTGGAGACGGCTTCCTCAGTCGCTCACCCTCTCCCGACACACAGCGCCAGTCCGCTGAAGATTGTGTCAGTCTCGGAAACGATGACTGGGACCTAGACAATATGGTCTGCGATGCCGCTGGCCTGAATCAATCCAGGTTGGTCCAATCTCTCTTCCTGATGCCTAATGCCGCTCACGAACGCCTAATCTCACAACTAGCTATGAAGCTTAAGTACAGTAGTGTACATGGTTGTGTAGAATCGTTGAATGAATGCGCACAAAGTGGCGCACATGGCGTGGACTCTGCTGAGTGTGCTAAGTGCAAAGGAGAGAGAAAGGACAACAGCAGTGCCAAATGGCTCTTAGACTCGGGTGCATCATCGCACTTTACCTATTCAATGGAAGACTTCATAGACTATGAGGATATCCCAACGCCTATAGTGGTGAAGACGGCCTCAAAGCCAATCCACATTAAAGGCAGAGGTGCAGTCCTCATTAAGCACGAAGTTACACACAACGGGTACACTAGGCTGCGCACTACGCGCCTCTACCCAGTGTTTTATATTCCAGAAATCACGGGGAGACTCCTCTCCGTAGGAGAGTTCCTGCAGCAAGGCCTGCGCGTCTATGGGGATGCACAGACCATGGTTCTGCGCAGTGAACACTCTACTCAGCCGCTTATACAGTGTGCGCCGACGTTCCCTGGCCACACTATCTACTGGCTAGAGTCTGTAATCATGGACACGAGTGCTAGTTCCACTGTTTATGCGGTGGACTACACTCTCATGCACAAGCGCTTCGGCCATCCTTCTAAGGATGTGCTGCGCCACGCTAGGAACCACACCAAGGGTTTCCCAAAGGATCTGGACTTCCCTGGGGAAGTTCCAGTATGCCCAGGATGTGCGCAAGGCAAGATGCCTTCGCAGGCACACTCGCCATCTGAAACGCGCGCATCTGTGCCCTTTGAGAAGGTACACTCTGACTTAAAGAGTTTCCCAGTGAGCTCTTACCACAAGTACAAGTACTTCGTGAGCTTCTTGGACGACTTCACGTCGTATGCTTGGATAGTGTGTCTGCGCACTAAGGCTGCAGCAATAGGCGCACTCAAGCACTTCATTGCACTCGTTAAGAATCAGTTTGGCACCACTATTAAGGAGTGGATGTCGGACGCGGGTGGCGAATACAAGTCAGAGGTCTTTATCACCACTCTCAAGGACAGCGGGATACGCATCCTGCAGAGTGCACCATACACTCCTAAACAGAATGGTCGCGCAGAGCGCTTTATGCGCACCTGCATGGACAAGGCACAGGCTATGCGCCTGGATGCCTGCCTTCCCGAATCCTGGTGGGAATTCGCGGTTCTGCACGCCGTACATGTGTACAATAGGACTCCAGTACGACGCCTTCAGTGGCGCACACCCTACGAAACACTGTATGGCACAGTTCCAGACATATCGCACTTGCGAGTGTTTGGTTGTGCGGCATATGCCCACATCCCTGAGGAGCGTCGAGTGAATAAACTCGCGCCTAAGTCTGAGCTGATGGTCTATATTGGCCACACTGAAGGCATTAAGGCGTACACATTCATGCGCCTCACTAAGAACACTGTGTACACAGGGGCCACCGCTCTCTTCGACGAGGCAATGTTCCCTAAGTGCGAAACCACTAAAAAGCGTGGCTTTACCCGCTTGGAAGAACCAGTGGAGCAGCATGGGACACCACCACAGCCTACTCCCTTCGACAACGATGATGGGGACACCCCACATCGCCCTCCTCCTTCCAGACCAATGGAAGTGTCTCAAGATCCTGACGAGGGTCTGGCGCCACCACGGCAGCCTGAGCATACTTCGCCTTCCCCTGCACCAGTGCCAGAGCATGAGGACGTGCCTGCGGCCGCACCACAGCCGCCGCCACTCCCCAGACGCTCTGGGCGGGAAAGGAGAGTACCATCACGACCTGGTAACGTCTATGGGGACGACAGGCACCCCGTTCAACAACATAGAGACGTACAGCGGATGCGACAGTGGAGAAATCTTGTGGGGGATGAGCTGGGTCGCTCCCAGCCACCCTCCACCACTCGCCAGAGGCAGGTTCCTGGACCTAGCACTGGCCATCCACAACGCGACGACTCGCCGCTGACACCCCTACCAAGTGATGTAGAGGTCGAAGACCTACTCCTGGCACAGCTAGCCCAGGAAGGGGGAGTAGAATTCGTCAATTACCTGCTTGCCAAAGCGGTACCACACGATTCACACATAATGCACACCACTTCCATTCGGGAGTGGACTTATAAAGACATCCTGCGACTGCCTGAGGCGCAGAAGAAGGAGTGGAAGACTGCATGCCGCGAAGAGCTTGAGGCTCTTCGCAAGCGCAATGTCTTCGAACTTGTGGATCTCCCCAAGGGGAGAAAGGTCATTAAGAACCGTTGGGTCTTTGACCAGAAGACAGACGGCCGAAAGAAGGCACGTCTTGTGGCCAAGGGCTTCTCTCAGATAGAAGGCACCGACTTCAATGAGATATTCTCTCCAGTTGTGCGCTTCGAGACAGTGCGCCTCATGCTCGCCTTATCTGCGCTTGAGCAGTGGTATATCACTGGCTTGGACGTTAAAAGCGCCTTCCTCTATGGCAAACTGGATGAGGAACTCTATATGGAGCAGCCCGAGGGCTTTAAGCTTAAAGGACAGGAAACTAAAGTACTGCGCCTTAAGCGTGCACTCTATGGACTCAAGCAAGCAGCTCTGGCGTGGTGGAAAGCGCTGGACAAATCCATGAGTGAAATCGGCTGTAAACGCCTCCTCTCAGACTCCGGTCTGTTTGTGCACACATCTAAAGGCTCTACAGTAGTGGTCATAGTGTATGTAGATGATGCGCTCTTCATGGGCACAGACAAGACACTAGTGAACACACTGAAGCACGCCTTCATGAGCAAATGGGAGTGCCGCGATCTCGGCGACGCCAAGGAGTTCCTGCGCATGCGCATACTGAGGAAGAATGGCAATGTCTACATCGACCAGACTGCCTACCTCAATAAAGTGCTGCAGCGCTTTGGAATGGAGAACGCTAAGTACGCAGCAACACCACTGCCTGAGGGATATCACCCCCTACTGAACACAGACGCTGTGGACACTACACTGCGCACCCAATACCAGCAGATCATCGGTTCACTTATGTATATCATGCTGGGCACACGCCCAGACATCGCATTTGCAGTGACTAAGATGGCGCAGCACGCTGCAAACCCCTCACAAGACCACTTGAATCGTGCACTGCACATATGCCGCTATCTTGCAGGCACTGCAGACTATGCACTGGTGTACAGTGGCCACTCCAATAAGGGCTTGTTCGCGTGCGCGGATTCTGACTGGGCATCAAACCCTGTGGATCGCAGGTCCACTACCGGATACATGGTTAAACTAGCAGATGGAATCTTTAGCTGGAATTCCAGAGCACAGCGCACAGTAGCTCTGTCTTCGACAGAAGCTGAATACATGTCCCTATCCGACACGAGCCGACAGCTTGTGTGGTTTAAGGCGCTCCTCAGTGAGCTAGACATTAACATGGGACCGATCCCACTGTGCGGCGACAACCAAGGCTCTATATTCATGGCATCGAATCCTGTGCAAGAGCGCAGGATCAAACACATAGATATTCGCTACCACTACATCCGGGAAGTGGTCCAGCAGCGCCAAGTGGAGTTATTCTTCATAAATGGTGCTGACAACCCTGCAGACATGTTCACAAAGAATTTGGGTCGTATTAAGTTCACACAGTTCAGGAGCACTCTGGGACTCGAAATATATTCGTCCTAGAACGCTTTGGACACCTCTACCGGTGTGCAAAGCGAGGGGGAGTGTTGAGCGAGCCACATGCGAGTGTGGGGCAGCGAACCGAGCGATCGGTGCGCGCCACAACGCTGAGCCACGAGCTCGGCCACAGTGATGAGCTGTGGCCTCGCATGGCACGATCAGAGCGCACATCAGAGTGCACACTGCGTGTGCACTCAGTTGAGCGATCATAGGCCCTTAGATACAGTAGCTAGATATTTATAGACACTCTGGAAAGTGTATATAAGACGCCCATGTTGTGCACAATACATACAGTTCAATCAGAACACAAAGTAGTCGTATTTACTCGTATCAAACAGGTAAGCTGTAGTATACAATACACTATGCCTTTCCCATACCTGTTCTACAGCATTCTCGCCAGATGGCCAGCGGATCGTGTCAGGCTCTTCCGATCTCACAATTCGTGTGTGGAACGCGACTACGGGAGATACAGAGGCGGGCCCATTTACTGGTCACACGGATTCGGTCTGGTCTGTGGCATTCTCGCCAGATGGCCAGCGGATCGTGTCAGGCTCGCAAGATCGAACAATTCGTGTGTGGAACGCGACTACGGGAGACATAGAGGCGGGCCCATTTACTGGTCATACGCATTCGGTCTTGTCTGTGGCATTCTCGCCAGATGGCCAGCGGATCGTGTCAGGCTCGAAAGATCGAACAATTCGTGTGTGGAACGCGACTACGGGCGACACAGAGGCGGGCCCATTTACTGGTCACACGGATTCGGTCTGGTCTGTGGCATTCTCGCCAGATGGCCAGCGGATCGTGTCAGGCTCGCACGATGGAACAATTCGTGTGTGGAACGCGACTACGGGAGACACAGAGGCGGGCCCATTTACGGGTCACACGGATTCAGTCTTGTTTGTGGCATTCTTGCCAGATGGCCAGCGGATCGTGTCAGGCTCTTCCGATCGAACAATTCGTGTGTGGAACGCGACTACGGGAGACATAGAGGCGGGCCCATTTACTGGTCACACGCATTCGGTCTTGTCTGTGGCATTCTCGCCAGATGGCCAGCGGATCGTGTCAGGCTCTTACGATCGAACAATTCGTGTGTGGAACGCGACTACGGGAGACACAGAGGCGGGCCCATTTACGGGTCACACGGATTCGGTCTTGTTTGTGGCATTCTCGCCAGATGGCCAGCGGATCGTGTCAGGCTCGAAAGATCGAACAATTCGTGTGTGGAACGCGACTACGGGAGACACAGAGGCGGGCCCATTTACTCGTCACACTCATTCGGTCTCGTCTGTGGCACTCTCGCCAGATGGCCTGCGGATCGTGTCAGGCTCGCACGATGGAACAATTCGTGTGTGGAACGCGACTACGGGAGACACAGAGGCGGGCCCATTTACTGGTCACACTGATTTGGTCTGGTCTGTGGCATTCTCGCCAGATGGCCAGCGGATCGTGTCAGGCTCGCACGATCGAACAATTCGTGTGTGGAACGCGACTACGGGAGACATAGAGGCGCCATTTATTGGTCACACGCATTGGGTCTTGTCTGTGGCATTCTCGCCAGATGGCCAGCGGATCGTGTCAGGCTCTTCCGATCTCACAATTCGTGTGTGGAACGCGACTACGAGAGACATAGAGGCGGGCCCATTTACTGGTCACACGGATTGGGTCTGGTCTGTGGCATTCTCGCCAGATGGCCAGCGGATCGTGTCAGGCTCGCTCGATCGAACAATTCGTGTGTGGAACTCTACGACAAGAAATACAGAAACTACAAGCTACGTCGACTTCACTGACCACTCCGTGATCAATGAGTATGGATGGTTATGCGGTAGTAACGGTGAACTCTTAATGTGGATCCCGCCACCACATAGGGCACATCTTCATCGCCCGAGTAATATCTGGGTTGCTGGCGAATACGAAACCCGCCTCGATCTGTCGACTTTCGTACATGGGCAGAGTTGGACTACTTGTATTAACACCTAGATAGAACCGCTATAGTAATCCGTGGATTTTCTTTGAGCTGTCCGAACTGTAATGTGTTGTGCTTCCAGTTGAGAATAGCTCAGCGAGTACACGCTGACAACTCGGTCAGTCACAGGTAGGCTCGTGACCAGCCTGTATATGAAAATCGATATACAGGTGTCGACGCTTTGCCACCAAGTAACGTGCGTTCGTCGAGCGATAAAATCGCCGACACACACACATTCAATACCCGGAACAGGAAACTGGTTTATCACGACGCCAACGGCCGTCTCCCATCGCCCCTCAGTTGAACCGAAATGATAAAGAACATGACCAAAAACGCAATCGCAAATAACGACGATGCTCGATATCGTCAGACACGTCGTTCCGAGTGCCGTCCCGGTGATCGTGCAGCCGTACGCGTTCCCGCTTCATCACATCCAGGTTCGCGTCGACCTTCTCCTCCGCTGCGCGCAACACCCCCTGGTCCGCCACCAGCTCGCCGGAGACGTGCTCCGCATTCCGCCGAGGCTGGCCTGCCATTTGCGCTAGCTGCGCAGCCAGCTCCTCCTGAAGCCCCGTGCTGTGCTGCAGTAGCGCAGGTTCTGACGCCGTGTCGCCCCCTGTGTTATGTGCGCCGGTCGTAGACGGTGTCCGATCCGACGGCAGAAAGGGGCCGTCCGACTCGTCGGTCGAGCCAAGACTGCCGCAGTTGAGGCTACGGAAACCTCTGCATCCCCAGTGGTGAGAAACCCCAATGTGACGTGTGATATGATCGTGCAAGGCATTGGACCGACGGCGGATCGGGTTTTCGGCGGATAAATGCGGACGGGCACGGCACGGTAGGAAGGAAAGGAGACGCGAGGGTTCAGGAGCGACCCTCTAAAATGAAGGGAGATCGGTAAAGGTCTTCTAGCATATGGAAAGCGACGCACCTCGTTCACAGATAGCATATGTGCGTCTTGCCTGTCCAGCAGGCCGCGGATGTCCGTGAGGCGCTTCACGAGCTTTCTGAGCATTCAACCTGCCGGTATTAAGGTCCCGTTGTGTTTGGGCTTCAAGAATGTGGTGAAGAGTACTCACGCCGAGGGTTGAACCTCTTTGTCTTGCTCCACGTTCTCCAGCAATTTCCGTGCGTGCCTCAGTTGCTACAATCTATTGAGTTTTCTTGCGACGAGAGGTCCGGGGTCTCGCCGAAAAATGGACGTACCTGTAGCTCCCTCGCCGATTCGAGTCATTGCGTCGAGCTGCGTCCCGTAGCGCAGTCGGCTTTTTTGGTGGATTTGTGGAGATGCCGGACGAGGCGGACGAGGTTAACCCTGTCGTGGACGACCGATCCTTTTGTCATAATTACGGAACGTAGAACGAAGGGGATATTTGGGCTGCAAGTAGGTACTGTAACCGTGCAGTGATTGGCGGTAGCTCACTGGCACACTACATCGGACTCTGAACGCGTCCCTCAAGTAACGCCAACCCACTTTTTAGAAGACAGACGAAGAAATATTCAAGCCCGTTGTCGAACAATCTGGTCTGACTTTTCTTTGTTGCCACAGGCGCCGCTTATGTTGATACCTTTTCTTTGGTATTAGGCGTGCTCGAGGCCGACTATGTCCTCACTCCCGAGCTCGTCTATCGAATTTTTCATGGCGGAAATGCGGCCCCCAACCTTCAGATCCTTTATCCGACGAGGAAGGACTTTTGGAGATTGATTATGCAGACCTGGGGAGGTTCATGAACGAAATCGAAGTCACGGTTGCCAGTGCCTCTTCAAAGAATACGAAAACGACTACTCCCGCCACCGCAATCGCTGCTACTGATGTTTCCACGAGTGTCCGGGACGAAACCCATTCAGCAGTAACCATGACCGAGGAAGGACCCACCGACTTCTATATTGACACCAAGCTATCACCTGTGTCAGACTCGTCCACATCTACTGACGACATTGCAGTGGAGCATCCCAGCACTGGTATCCTGGGTGAAGACATTGGCGGGGATGACGACGATAAAATCGTCGTCTACGTCGCGCCTGATCGAGGCATCATCCCCGAAATGGTAAACTTGCTTCTGCCCAGACACAAAAACGCCTCCTCCCGCCGACCCTGTCCCTGTCGCTGTGCCTGTCCATCAGGAAACGTACAATCCTCCGCACACCGGCTCTCCCACCAGTGTCTGAGCTCAAGCTCTGGCCAGCAGTTCCAAAAGGCGACATCGTTCCAGCGCCATCGCCCGTACCAGTGCCTGTGCAAGCTTTCAAGAAAATTTCCTTCTCCCTCCTCTCCAGCTCTCCTAAACCGAGGCATCGCGCGTCATGGCCGCGGCGCACCGCCGTCCGGAAGGTGGAGCGGAACACGATGTTCGGCTCATTCTGAGTGATCCACGCGGCGGCGACGCTACGCGAACTGGACCGGCGTCAGGCCGAGCAGCGCCGGGGCGATTCGGACGTTGACTGGGGCGGCTCGACGTCGGAGTGGGTGGTCGAGGTCGAGGTCAGCGACGACGGGTATGCTCGTGGACCAGGAGATTGGGGCCGATGCGATGACTGTGTTCGTACGCCTGGAACGCCCTCTTCCGCGTCACTTCCCTGTCATCTGAGTTACCACCATCATCGTATTCGGCAAAAGAGCCCCTCGAAGCTTCGTCCTCGCCTTCTGCTGCTGGGGTCCCCCACACGCCATCGGCCAACTCCAACTCCGCGCCGATCACTTTGCCATTGCTGCTACTCGCACTCTCACCCTCCTCTTCGTCTTCATCTGCGTCCTCCAGGCGGATCCTCGCCTCGTCCTCCAAGTCACCCGCGCTGTATGCCTGCCCGGCGACGCGCCACACATTGAAGGACTAGTCGGACTGTTGGACTGCCCGCCAAGGATATGATGCGGGAAGAGCCGAGCTCGATGAAGGTCGGAGCTTAGACTTGGATTCGGACATTGGGGACGAAGACAGAATCATTGGGCGGATACAGGTACGCGAGTTTCCTTCCACTACGTTTACTGAGCGGTGGCTGATGAACTGGTACTGCAGGACTTCCTCGATGAAAACGACGATATCATCCGCGCCAAAGATCGCGAGCAGAGATCCGCATCTTCCGGGCCATCTACAACGGCAAGTTCGAGGTCGACCTCGATGACTTATCGACAGTTCACCGAGACCCTACATACACCTTCGTTGACAGCGGTCCCGCCCGCTCGTCCTCGCACATTCTGTTGTTGTTTTCACAGAACGCAAGAGGGATAAGTACGTCTCTGCAGAACTCTGCGATCAATTGGAGCAAAGAAAGCCGAGCGCGCAAGCGTATGCGCGAGCGAGCTAGAGCGAATCACCGGCGCCGTCGCCATCGTGGACCCATTTACGCCGAAGAAGAGGTGCAGCAAAACGGCGCACAAAGCAACCCGACAGGCGGCGGCGTCCTTCAGCCTCGAGACGGTCATCGGACACATTCAGCACTTCGTGCAAGATCTCGGGAGCGCTCCGACGCTCTCGCTCACGACGGCGCGGAACACGCGCAATTCGGTGCTCTCGGGAGCGCACGCCTTTAGTATGAAGAGCCAGAGCGAGGGGAAGGACTCGGCGCGCTTTACTAGGCTCATCGAGACGACGCTTAGCGACGCGTTCGCATGGATTTTGGTCAAGTCGCCGCCGCCGCATGGCAGCGGTGGTGCAGGGTAAAGGGAAGGGAAAGGGAGGAAGACCCGCCCGCGGGATGGCAAAGTCGTAGTACGTTTCCACGCAAAGCTCACAAATCGCTGGCATATGACTTTGGATATGACGATTTTATTTCTGGTTGGTAAGTAACACCATAGATAGATGCGAATGTCGGGTTTCTTCTTTGCGTGGTATTGTCACGAAGGCGCTGGATTTCAGGGCCTTCGTAACGGGATAAGAAACCATATATTGCATAATAGATGCGATTGCACTTGTAGGGCAGCAAGAACTTGGACGAAATAGTCACTATTCTTGTGCATAAAGAGGGCCGCCCTTCCGCAAAGAAACCATTCGTTCGAAATCGAAATCGAAAGCGAGCAAACCATACAAAGCACCCCCCAATCCACTTGCCCTCCTTCTACTTCGCAAACTCGCCTTGGAAGACGCAAATATCAGAAGATGATGTAGATGGAGCTGTACGAAGTAAAAAAGATGGCGACTTTGATTGAAAAACGCGAAAGCTGTACTTTACTCTGTACGAATGGTTGCCCGTAAACAGTCACACCGTTTCCTGGGCGGCCCTCACTCACTGACTCATTGTGGCATCAAGAGAACTGGCGGAGAGGACTCGAACGGGGGGTTGAAGGGTTGGTTGAGGGCAGATTTTGCAAGTATGGACAGCGACGACTACACATATTGTTGCCTTGTTTCTTTTGGGAGATGATGGTACGATTCGGATCGGCCAAGACGCCACAGAAACCGCGGCTCTTGACTGCGGGACGCGATTGACAGAATTCGCCCACTTCGGATTTTTCGTCCGAACGGCCGTGAACGAGGATCAGGAAGGAGAAGGCCAAGGCCAAGGTAGAGTTTTCGATTGCGCTTCCGTGGGGTAAGCGTTGTAGTCACTTCCTGTACGGGCGAATGAGCAGCCCCCTGAATGATCGCCCAAATCAAGAGAGAGGAGTTTTTGGATGGAGGCACGGAAAAGACACATACAATTTAATTTTTCTCGCCGGCATCGCTCATGTTGCGAAATCTGCCGGTGGGTTTGAGGTGGTGCGCAACGTCATAATGTATTGTTCGTACTATTATGTCGTGAATGGTTTCACAATGCGATTCCTGCGGGGCGTGGTTTGAATAAGAATGTGCGGTCACGGTGTGAAAGAGACGCCTCATGAACGCTAACACGAAGAACAAGGTGATCCTGGTTTGGACGAAGTCGTGGAGCCAACAGCAGAGCAATTTAAACAGCAGAGCAATTTAAGCCTGAGCAGATGTGAGTAAGTGCAGACATATGCCGTTGGCCGTACCTGTGGAACGTCGAATTTACCGCAATCAAGAGTGCGACCCTTCCAGTCCCCTTCGTTTACAGTACTTGAAATCATTCTCAGCCTGCGGACAACACCCTTGACAACTGTGGGAGCATTCAGCATGGGTTGTTATCGATAATCGCGTTTCCCTAGACGCTCGAACTGCACGCTCGCTCTATCGCATCAGAAAAATCACATCCCCTTCCCCTTCCCCTTCAGTGCCCTTCCTCTTTTCTGCCCCTTCCGAGTACTTCCACCATACCTTCTCGAGCTTTTCAAATCACTGCCAAACCACTAACCACTTTTCGAGCTTCTCAGTTTTTACAATACATTATATTGATATTAGGATGCAATCCTAGCACAGAATGATTCTACATATTCGCTAACAAATCTAGTCCATTCAATCAAGCCGCCGTTCTCGTCGCCGCCATTGTCGCAGCAGTAGTCTACAAGTCGACAGTCGCCATCACTAAAGTCCTCATATCACCACTTCCGTCGTCGTCGTCGCCGCCGTGGCCACCGCTGACCTTGCCGTTGACATCCTAGTGGTTGCAGCCAACCCCGTTGTCATTGCCACCATCATCGTTACCGCCGTTGCGGTTGTGGCTGCAGTCTTCGTCGCCGTCGCCGTGGCAGTGGCATAGTCGGGGTAGAGGCGGCTGGGGCGGTTGTGGCGATGACCTGGTGGCAGTGGGGCATCATGGGGTCGGTGGGTGGGCGACGGGACGGGGTTGATGCGGTGGCGTGCCACGAGTGCTGTGGCAGTTGGCGAACAGGGGTGGCCGGTGCGCGCGAGGGAAGGGGACGACAGCGGTGTTGTCGCCGTTGTCCTGCACCGACTCGAGGTGAGATGGAAAGAAAAAGGAAGAAAGAAAAACTTAGCTAAATCCTTGTGGAGCCAAGTGGGTACGGCGGCAAAGCGTAAATGGCCGATGCATGTGTTGGCGGGTGCAGTGGGGTGGCCTGTGAGTTCCAGTAAGTGAGGGCGGATGCGACGGGCAGCGGCTATGGGGTGAAGGGGAAGACGACGAGCGTGACGATGGTGGCTGGGGTAGTTAGTCAGATTCGGGTCTGCGTAGAGTGGCTGATCTCACAAAAACAAGTCGTGTTGTTTGTTGATTGACCCGATCGTGGGAATCATTTTTCCCATTCCGACAACCAAGCGACTCAGTCGCCGCCAGACCATACTCTACGACTGCAACCATCCGCAACGTCGACACGTTCTTTGGCGCTACCGCCCCGGTCATTGTCATTGTAAGTGTGTAGTTTCCGTTTCCTGAGCTCACCTGCCACTACTTTACAAACCAGAGTGCCGTCCTGTACTACCTTCTCCCCACACTTGCGCCCCATGGCCACCTCCCCGTTGTGGTCTGTCCAAACACGCCTCGGGAGTACATGCAAGCCATCGCTCCGCCCCACCGTACCTAGTACCAAAAGTAGGTCCTTTCCTGCCCTCTACCACCTACACCTCCACTTCCGCATCCACAGGCCACCCTGCCACGTCAGCCAACGCCTCACCCCCTGCCACTCCTGCTCTGCGTGCACACGAGCTCCTGCTGCCCTACCCACTTACAAAATTTAGGTAAGTTTCTTTCTTTTTTTTCTTCTTCATCTCATATCAATTCCGGTGAGGACAATGGCGGCCGGCGGCCGCAATACTGCCACCATCCCTTCCCCTTGTGCACTTGCAGGCTACCCTGTTCAATAGCCGCCACCACTCACAGCGTGCCACCGCATTGACCTCATGATTGTAAGTCCGAACCCGTCCGCACCATGCACCCCCACTAACTGGCAACTCTTCTGCTAACTGGTGTGGGCCTGCCACACGTGTTCACAAGATCGACCGCCACGTCACTGCCACTACCACCGCTGCTGAGGGCCAATGTGAGCCCAGTGTGACCACGAAAATGACAATGACGTGACCACGCTGCAAGCGACGACGACTGCAGTCACGACATGCCAGTCCCAACAGCAATGGCAATCAAGACGACAATGTACTGATGAAGAAGAAGCGATCTCGACGGCGACGAAGACGGGAATGACGAGGACAATGAAAGCAACGGTGTGAAAGCAATGGTCGTGGCGGGGACGGTGACCGCGGTGATAGCAGGGACGGTGGTGCAGATGGCAGCGGCGAGGATATCGACAGGAACGGCAGCGGTAACCGCAACGGTGTATTAAGTGTAGTGTCTTCCCTGTAGTATTTACCCAGAATATATTATATTTTTCATGCTCTTTCGAATGATCTTTAGAGTGACCTTCTCGGTATCTTCGCCAAGCTGGAAACAGGTAGGTACCCTTCTAGCAGGGCTTTGAAAGGTATTACCCTTCCAGCAGCCCTTCGGAAGATTTAGGCCATGCCTGCCGAAAAGCGGAAACCCCTTCCCAGCTTCTGCTGCTTTTGCCACTTCCGGAAGCTGCGAAGGGCCCGAAAAAGCCGCTTGTATTTTTGCTGATGTTGGAGCACAGGATCTGACCATCAAGAGTTTCCCGACGCGTGTGAAACAACGAACCACTGTGGTCGAATCAAGAACATTGTGAACCGCCAGTTGTATTTCTCTCACATAGAATGGGAGACTTGAAGTGAAACCCGCGCACGACGAAAACAGCCGGGTCATGTGAGGACATGTGATTGTTTGGGAAACCGCTTAGAAGGCCTACTCCGAAGTGGCGAAATTGATGCCCGCCAACACACGCCGTTGCTCTGTATGAGACATTGTGTGTCCCCCAAAAAAAAATGATAAAGAAGGAATCTAAAAGCACACATTGAGTGTTTTAAAAAAGGTTATGACGCGGAAATCGATGAAGCAAGCGAGCGGGAAAAAAAGTTCGAGGCCCGACAACTCCGTGACAAAGCGATGCCTAATTATTGTATAGATTATCATAGGAGACCTTGTAGGAGACATGTGAGAGACCATTTGATTCCCCCTTGTGAACTAGATTTTGGCTTGCTTCTGCCTGTGTGTTGGCTGATACAGGTTTTGTATCCTGGGGCCAGCACAGATCACCTCTTGGATCACCTTGCCCTTCACACCATTGAAATGATCAGATGATGTGGTGATCACTGCTGACAGTGCTGACCTATTGAAGTTCCACTGAGATGGTTAGTAATGAGCAGCCCTATCATATGTGACACCATCATCAACTTTATACAAAATGCAACAAGCTTCTGAGATACTCAAAAAAGCATTAGAGAAGAAAAAGACACCTGAATCTGGGGTGCAGGTGCAACCAGTCCCCACAGCCTCTCCACCAACAGGCCCTTTTGTCTGCATCCGTGTTCGGATGGTAGACCTCAATTCTGCATCCATCCCTTCTGGCCAACAGGGCCATTTGTACCTTATTGGGGGTACACCAGATGAGATAGCTCAATTTGCAGGATCCACAGTAGATTGGGTCATCAAAATGGCCCATCTACTATGTGACCCACTTGGAAATGGACACATTTACACTCATCCCACAGGCACCCCACAAAACTGGTGGAACACTGATAGGGACACCAGCTGGGAAGAAGTCTCCTGTGGTGATCCACTTCACCCCAAAATTTATGAATTTGCACCAATCAATTCCATCATCACACTTTCCAGGATTTGTCCTCGCCAAACTCGTTCAGTCACCACCCAGGGAACACAATCTTATGCTGCCAGATTCCACAACCAACTCCTACAACGTGATGGTGGATGTGCGGTCACTGGCACTCAAAATAATATAGTGATCACTGCATCACATCTCATCCCAAGGCGTGTTGGTGATGAAGGTGCCCAAGAAATTGTGGAGCAGTTTGTTGGCACAGCTGAAGCCACACAAATCAATTCATACCACCCCAGTATTGGAATTATGCTTTTTAGTGCAGTGGATTGCTTAGTGGATGTTTTTGAAGCTGGATTCTATCATAATGTTGTGAGTTGCACCAATATAATTGTTTATTTATTATCTTACTCAATACTGTCAATGTGGGGCAGAATAACACTTATACAATCCACAATTTCAGCAAATACCCAGAGGCATCAGTTATGGGTTCTGATTCCAATACTGCTTTTCAAATCCCTTTACTTCATGGCTTCTCAGTGACACTCTCAGTCCATACTGGAGCCCATCCTTTGCCCCCCCCAGGTGTCTTCAATTGGCACTATCTTCAGTGTGTCATCAATCGGTTTGGCATGTACAGTGGATTTCCTGATATTCAGTTTTTCATATATCAGTTCAGAACTTCTTCTGACTCTTCAGATGTTGGTGACTTTGATACTGATCCACCTTATCCATCCTATCCTATTGAGTCTGCTTTAGCACATCGAATGGAGAGCCATCAGGCCATGGAGCATGAGAAAGAAATCTTGCAATGGGCTTCTGGTGTTCCATCTGCCAGTGGTGTTTCCAAATAGCTTTTTTTTGTTTTCTTTTTGGTATTCCTTGTATACTATTTGATACAACAGAAGTGACTATAAATACTTTAACATCTCATATGGGCAGCCACCCCATCATTTGGACATTCATACCCTAGTCTCAATCCGCACTTTCATGAGACTCCTCCGTCGAAGCGAGCCAGGTGTTGTTGAAAACCAGCCCCCAGGCGGCGCAGGTGTTCGACCAAGGAGCGTGCACTCATGGGTAAGAGCAGAGGCGGGTGTCGCCATGGATGATCGGATCTCTGGAAAGAAGGCTGCGGAAGTGAGTTCGATTGTGTGCACGAATGTCCAATCGACGACAATATGGGCTGGGGAGTCTGCGAACGCGCAGGCGTTGTGGCCCATGCACCGGGGGAGGCGAGGTGTCCTTGCAGTGGTTTGGTTGAGGTTGAGCAGACCGCCATTGTTATGGGTCGCAAACGAATTGTCTCCTGTATCGTCCTCTGAGGGTGGTCCTGGAAGTTTGGGAAGGCCCTCCGGTGGAGACAGCACACGGAACCTGATACGAGAGGTGCTGATGGAGGAGTGACGGTAGAGAGTGCGAGGCGGGGTGAGGTTGGAAGGGAGGAGGCGTCAAAAGAAGGGTTTGATTGGCGCTCAGCCTGCGCAAGCAAGCTTTCTGCCGGAGGGGGTGATTGCAACTTCTCCGAGTCGGGTGATGGAACCTCAATCGGACGCGCTATAGGTGCCAATACGTCTTGCGCGCTGCTCTCATCGCTCTCTGAAAATACCCAATATGAGCTTTCTACGACGATACGGAGGTCTTAGACGATAGACCTTGGGGTGATTTGACACCGAGATTCTCAAGTTCGGATACTTGAAGTAGACTCCAGCTCTGGTCCAGGCGAGGGCTGAATGCGTACCGTCGGAGGGATCGCCCGTTGGCCTCTGCGAACTCTGTCGTCGCACGTCTATGGCCATCCGTGAATTCCTTCGCATCGCCATTCTTGATCTTCGGCACTCGGCCCGGTGAGCGCACAGTAATGTGGCAGTAATGTGGCTCGGTTGTGTAGGACCAGCATTGCGAATTGACGATTGATGCATGGGGGGCGGAGAGTGCTCAGGCGATGTTATATTAGGCTTGAAATCTGGAAGTCGGGAGCGGATACGTGGGAACTGCCAGTTAATTCGAGGAACTAGCGTTGGTGGTGTACCATTCGGATCAGTAGGGGAAGACGGGCGTGACGAGCCTCAGAAGTCAGTGAAGAGACTGGGGTTACGTCGGACGTATTGGCTCTGCGCTTGCGTGGCAGTATGGATCTCCGAGCCGTTAAGTTTCGACTGTGTACTTTGAGTCCGCACTCGTGAGAGAGATGGACCAGGAAGTGGTGAAGCGGGACGCTGCTGATGATTCCGCGCCAACCGAAGGGATACACCCTCGGAACTCTCTTCCGCTTCTTCGGTTGTGCGGCTGCGGACCGATTCCCTCAGTGAAGAAGGTCGCGAATGTTCACGCGAAGTCCTCTACCTGGCGTAAACCTTGGCTGGTCTAAGCCAGGACGGGCCGGGTGACCAGTGGTGCCCATGTTCGAGGTAGTTTGAGAGCGTGCTGAAAGAGGCACGTTCCACGCTCGCTCGCACGGTATCTTTCATTCGATCCCGGATTTCAAAAATGGTCAGGTCACGTAACCGGCGGTATAGTATCACTTACAATCTTCCGAGGAAGAGATTGACCCAGTCCGGGAGGACGACCTGCTACTCTGT
The DNA here is from genome assembly GCA_021525025.1 of Lactarius hengduanensis. NCBI lineage: Eukaryota > Fungi > Basidiomycota > Agaricomycetes > Russulales > Russulaceae > Lactarius > Lactarius hengduanensis. The sequence continues at coordinate 81,627 of JAKELI010000087.1, read as the reverse complement.
GCGGGCGAATTCCTCTGACGCGGAAATTCTTGAGGTAGTGGAGATCCCGTTAAGGAATGCGAGGCACGATGGTGACAATAGCTATCACGACGTTCCCGAGGAGGGGTGCTAGGAACGCTTGGCACTGCCGGTGATGTAGCTTAGCGCATAGACAAGTGTCTCGGGATAAAACTCACCAGAGACCGTGCATTGGAGGTTGGGATGGGAGGCCCGTTCGTGAGTTTTGATGGCCGCTTGACAGAGTCGTATCTATCTCTCTGGGTTTAAGTCCCTCTGATTGACGCAGCACATTTGTAGTCAGTTTGGTTGAAGTGCTACCGAAACTATCACCTACACCCAGGCGCGTTCCATCTTGGAATCCTAGTCAAGGAGGTCTGATAGCGGAGATATTAGTAGTGGGGACAGCATTCGCATGAAGCACCTACTCGACTAGCTCCGGAGTTGAGTAGAAAGGTGCACGGTTTGTAGAGACTCGTTTGATATTCCAGGCATTGGAGCAGTGCGGCAATGCATCTCGCGAATCAATGCAGCATTGTCAGTGCTGGAGTCGGAAGCAACTGACATTGATGCTGCCGAATTCGGTCATACGTTACATTCAAATAGATGATACGGCCAGTGCTCACCGTCTGACTGGGATGCATTGGTGCCTCAAAAATCCTCATTCGAACAGCTGGTTACGAGTCTAGGCCCAGGTGTGTGTCCTGTCGCCCGCTCACATTACATAAGGAAGGTCTAATGATCGTGTCACTCACTGGCATCTGCATCTCATCATTCTTCTTAGATCGATGTTGATATTGATAACCCTTGCGTATAAAGAGCCTCACTTGCGGCCTGGAGAGTGCCCCAACCTTGTGAACGTATACTCCAATGACTGCCTCTTGGGAACCTGGAACCCAGTACGGTTACGGCGACATCGTCGAGTTCGAAGGTAATCCGTGCTAGTACTGTTGTAATGGACAGGATACTCTCTCATCGTTGTCCTTTAGGTGCTCGATACAAGATCATTCAGCCACATAGATCCCAGGTGAGCCTATCAGGTTCATCTTGGGTGAGCCGCCTCCCCTGATCATTTCCCCCAGGGTGACTGGGCTCCTTCCGTCACTCCTGCTCTGTGGGGCAAGATCCCTGACGACAAATGGAAGGATCACGAACCGTACAACCCTCCTCACGACAAAGGTAAAACTCGTTCCTCCGTACCACCGACTCATCCTCATATTCTCGCAAGGGGACTACCACGGCCAAGATGTACAACAACCAAGTGACTACAACAACCACCCGGATCAAACCGTCGAGGTCCCTCACGAAGAGCAAAAGAAGAATTGGTGGGACCTCGATGATGACCGCAAGAAAAAACTCAAGGTGTGGGCTTCGTCTGGGGTCGTTGTTAGCATCTACTTACATTATCCCAGATCGGTGGCGGCATTGCGGCAGGCCTTGGCGTCCTCGGTGCGGGATACTACGCCTACCACAAGCACGAGGAACACAAAAAATCAGAAGAAGATGTAGGATTACTACTCCATCTTCTGCTTTATCCGCTACTTATCTATATGTTAAAAAAAAGAAAGATGCCCTCGCATGGGGTGTGCAGGGATGGGCAAAGGAATCTCAGGCAAAAACTGAAGAGTTCCGTAGTCACGGCCCTCGTGCTCCCGCCACCTGGGTCCTCGTCGAGGGGCGCGATAAGATTCCCCCGTCAGCATTCGTAGTCGGAAACGATAAAGATGGCAACAAAATCTACGTTGCTCGCGCGTACTTCGAGCATGGACTCCGTAAGCTCTATCGATCGTACTTCTTCCATCCCTTGATTCATTGTCCCTATATTTAGAGATTGGAAAAGCTTCCGCTAATTTCAGGCAAGGATCTGCCATTGGGTACGCAGGCAAAGTTATCGAGGTAACTCTCTCACACACATGCCGATACCTGTCCACATACTCATATCTGAATGAGCTCCCTACGTTCGAGGTCCTTGTGGCTGATCCCAAAGGGGTCCGCTGGGTTCCATTCAGCCAGCAGCTGAATATTGAGGAACTCGGTGCCACGCCGGTGGAAGGCGGTAAGGAAGCAAACGGCACGCTGCTCTACGTCGCCCGTGTCAAATATAACGAGGGCTTTCACCCCGCCAAGATCGGAGAGCATCTCCCGGCGGCGCATCTCGCGTTCAACGGTACCGAAGTTCTCGTCGAGGTGCGTATCTTATACTTATCAGCGACTCCTGCGACCCTGACGGCCATGGCCACAGGATTACGAGGTGCTGTGCTACAACTGACCGGAACATGCTCGCGGGTACCCTTCTCAGGTGGTGTGACTGCTGTCTAGTTCTACTGTATGATTACGGATCGCGAAGTTAGTATCGAGTGTTGTTGACTAGATGGTGTGATAAGCTTCGGACAGCATGAAATTTCAGATCTTTTCAGAGTTGTATCCGAATGTGACGCGCACTTCTACATTTCGTGTTTCACGCCGGATTGCACGATAGCTCCGTCATACCATCTGATGAGATTTGCAAGAGACGAATGCATTCGTTAATATTCAAAGCAAATCCCAGCGATGGGCATTGTCATTGGTGTAGGACACAATTGGCAGACAACCCGAGCCACAATACCCTCGAGTAGCGATTGTACTGCTGATCTGCACAGAACCGGGAGTTAACGAAAGGAGCACAGGAGCAGGTGTAGTTAGTAAAGCGTCGTTTAGTACAAAGTATTAACAGTGTCATGGTGTAAAACTGGACAGACAACAAGTGCATGATCAAGCAAAATCTACTGTGGGTCCGTGTGGTGATCTGATAGGTAACTTTTAGCAGCAGCGATGCCCCGGAGAGCTTACGACAGATTGCCATCCGCTCGGTCTTCGATGAGTTTTGCCACGTAGGGTCCGTGGACTGAAATTTGCGGGCCTTGGAAACCCTCGGGGTAGTTTGGCCACGTCCATTCAGGGTACGTAGTTGAGCTGGCACCGGATGGAATCAGCTCAGTCGCCCGCTTCAACAGAAATAGGACCTGAACGTACGTGTCATTCCATACGGCAAAGTGCTTCATTCCCAGCGCTCGTGTCGTCCATTCATAATCGTGGGCATAACCCTCGGGATAAAATAGCTCGATGACGGTCGAAATCGGGGTTATAGGCATCATGATCAGATGCGTCAGTCCATTCCCATGGACTCCGATAAGGAACTAGAGGAGAGAAAGCGATCGGTTAGGAAAGAAGAGATAAGATCAGTCACCCGAAAGAGCGTTACCGTCGTTCGCGCTGCAACTGCGAGCTGCTCTTCCTTCGAGAGACGTTCCATATGCACGACGTTGAGCTCCCACCCGCGCCTCTCACACATCTCCTCGAGCGCACGCACGAGGCCCTCATGGTCCTCTTTTACCAGATGTCTTCGTACACCCTGACGCGTGATATACGTGACTACGACTTCTTCAACACCGCCATTGTGGGACGATCCGCGCTCCACGCGCTTGAATGCGCGCGGACCGATACCCAGCGTGCGCGGGGATATGCCCGCAAAGCGCAGCACGCTGAGACGCACAGGATCCCACCAGCCGCGCTCGAGGAACCCTGTGCGACCGGCTCGCTCCACAACGCCCTTGATTGCTTCGGCCGCGGTGCGCTGCGTGCGTTCGCCACACTCGGGCCCGCGAAACGCAGCGCTGCGGTCCGAGAGGAGGACGGTGTCGAACCACCACGCGCGGCCGTTACGTTCGCCAGCTCGCAGGGACGTGGCCGACACGCGATCAGACCAGTCGATCCGCGTCTCGACGGTGAGCGACGGCCAAGCGGATCGCAGGAAGAAAAAGTTCATCCCAGGCCCGTCTCGCCATTCTTCGCCGGTTGCGTGGGGGAAAATGGCACGTGTGAACGGTGGAATTAAAGAACCAGAAGACGCGCCGCCAAATGTGCCATGCCAAAATGCCCAGGCACCAAAGAGAAGCTCCGCACAAAAGTGGTAGTAATGATTCAGGACTGGTCAAAACGTAGGTGCGATGGTGGGAAAATAGAAGTTAATAAAACTCACATTGGCCAGGGTCGTTGAAAAGGAGCTGATAAACAATGAGCGGAGATCACGATGGAGGTAAACGGAGCTTACAGTAGAACCATCGACCGGGAAAATCCGGTTGAGCTCTCTCGTGGAGTGGTCTCTCCCCCAGCGTCGATCTGCCTCCTCAGGGCTGATGAAGGAAAGGTCGCGAGCAGTGGGCATCCGCTCAGCGATACTTTCTGGAGAGTTGAGGGCAGGCAGACCCGTCGAGGTCATGAACTTGATGTCCGGGAAGGATTCTGGGTTTGACGTGAGGATGAACAACGTGCCGTCGGCCATGTACAGGTTTCGAAAGATGGTCCAGCCTGGCGCATGGCTGATAAGTTCCGTGTGAGGCATCTCACTGCCAAGATTGGGTGTGGTCGAGGATGGGGATTGCCACGTGTCTAGTGAGACTGGAGAGACGTTGGTCTGAGTATCTTGAGAGGGCAAACGGGTATCAAAAAGTATAGAAGAGGACGAATCATGGACGGGAGGAAACAAGAAAGAGAAGAGATGCATTGAGGCGGCGCCGAGAAGAATGAGGATGGCATCGCGGGGAGAGATTGCTCTGAAGGGTGCGCGTAACGTCCCCCGCATGGCGACTGGAGGGGGGGGGATTGTGTGAGACCAAAAAAGAGGTGCGACCGAGTTTTATTGCTTGCGCCTTCCTGAGACCTGAACTCGCTTAGCGGGTTTAAATTTGCAACCGATCCACGCTTTCGGTACGCTCTTGGCACCGTGCTTCGTACCGCGACCGCCCGGCAAAGATGGCGTACTCAATTCATTCTTATATTCTCGTGTCTTTACACTGTACCCTCACTTTACCACCCGATCCCGATGGTGGCCAACTTCGTTGCTGCGTCGGGAAACTGCAGACCAAAGGGTAATAATGTCCCCCTTTCCCTACGTATCGATCACAGTTCGTTCGCTGGCCACGTCAAAGGTGCAACCCCGAAAAAGCCTGGTGAGTAGACGAATCACAGACGTGGCGGAACGCGTAAAACTTAGTGACGTTAAGGTTTGACAATTTGACATCCCAATGAGCGCCCGTACAGAAAGTGTTCAACTGCCTATGACAATTACTTTACTGTACGAGTATGACGAGCGAGTGACTATAGCATAGCGAACCACTCGACACGGCACTCACATCCGAGCCGTGCGAGGTATAAAAGGGTCTTCGTCTTCAACCTCAGGTTCTCGTTTCAACCTATCATCCTGGTCTTATGTCCCCGCTTCTGATGGCATCTTTTATGGATTATTCCATTCCTGCGCCGCATACTGTGGCACCTTCATGTGTCCATCTGCCATCGCAGTAGCTAGTGACCAGTCTAACGGATCCTGGCCCTCGGCGTCGGGTTGTATTGTAGACATCACCCAGGCCGCAATTACTGTATCCCCTTAGTACGAGGGGGAGATACAGTACAGTAGATCCTCCAGTTGCATTATCTGGTATGATAGCATGGTCCAGCAGCTGGTGTCGAGTAGGGGTGCCTGTCTGAGTAGGACCCAGTCCACCGCTTGCCAGTCCACGTTGCATAGGCCGGTGGCGTTGCATAGTAGTATGCATAACTTACACTAGGCACTGTAAATTGGTTATGGTGACACCCGCCCGAAGCTCTCCCTTCGCCGACAACCCACTGAAAACCCTCGAATCCGACCGACGGCTCGGTCCTTGTGCGTGACCCTATAATGCGCTTCTTCCGCCCTCCGAAACCGAGGGACCTTCTCCGATATTTAGGAGACGTACGAGTGATTTGCCCGGCCGAATGGCTGGTTGCCAACTCGTGCTTGCGAGTTCTGAGAACGACGGTGCAGATGAGGTACGTCTTTGCACGCTCGTCCCGCGTCCCTCCTTATGTTCTACGTATGACCATAGTATGCGGTCGTAGCACAACTGAAGTCAACTGAAGTCGTAGCATGTAAACGAAATAACTTAGAATCTGCGGTGTACCTCACACACATTTCGTGGGGGATTATCGTGTGGTGTAAAACGGGTTGACGCGCCCGAGTCTCTAGTAATACTGTATCATAGACGGTCCCTCTCATGTGCGAAAGGAAAAGACACAACAATCCAGCTAATAGAATATAATCATGTATATCCCACATCATGATTTTCCTATTTCATTTCCCCCTAAAAACGCTGAAATCACAGAAGCTATCTAAAATTGTCCCACACCTGCGATTTTGGTCACGCAATTGCCTCTCTCAGCTCTCACATCACACCAGCCTTTTCGCACCGTTCTTACCCGGTCTGCTTTCAAGTTGACCGTGTCTCTTCTACTAAAGGAGTTGTGTTATGGTCAGTTTCCGTGCGACTCAAGAAGTCGCCCGGCTCAAGACGACAACTTCACATGTTGAAATTGCGTTGGCACTCAGGCGCTTTTGAGACCGTGGGAGATACACATCCCGAATCATATCATTTGAATGTAATTTAACTATAAAGACCCCATGCAGGTTACGTCGATTAGCACGCTGAGCTGCAGATGCCCACTTGGACCTCTCTCGCCCTGTCTATTTTCTTTTTCAAACTTCTCGTGTATGCCCTCGTAGGCTTGGCTAGTGCGGCCTTTCTTGTGGTCCTGAGGCGTAGGCTCAGGCAACGATGCCTCCGTAATGTTTCAGGACCGTCGAACCCCTCTTTTGTCTGGGGTAAGATCCAATGGCATGGGTTAGAGAGAACGGGCCGCATGCTGAAATGGATGAGAAGGTCATTGGCGTCACATGTTCAATCCCTATGCCTATATGTTCTACGAGGGACTATACAGGACACACGGAAAAGTAGCGCGCGTCTATGGTTTTTTTGGGGTAGGTGCAATTGGGAAAGATTTTCCAACTAGGGCTATATTTGACGTAATCATTGTGAACAGGACATACAACTCGTGGTATCTGACCCGAAGGCATGCAACAACATAATTGTCAAGGAGCAAGCCATTTTCGAGGAAACAGAGGTTTTCCGCTTGTACGATTTTTCCCCCCTTTGAAGTAAGAGCTGGCGCTGGTCTGATCCGAGAAGCTCATCTAGGCAGGCACTTGGGCCAGTACTCTTTTCTATGTTGGGCAAGCACTTCGTTTTAAATCCACCGTATCCACCCGCTAATTTTGTCGCCGATTCAAGGTGCCCACCACCGAAGGCAACGCAGATTGTTAAATCCCGTATTCAACGTCAATCATATGCGATACCTGACTCCAATTTTCTATGGGGTGACACGACAGGTACTATCAGATCCGTGCATTCACGAACCAGCAGTCTCAATCATCTCAGCTTCGGGATAAATTTAGGTCAATCGTGGAAAATGGACCACAGGAGATCAATGTCGCCGATTGGACAGGCAGGATAGGGCTTGAACTCATTGGACAAGCCGGCTTCGGGTATTCCTTCGGAACCCTCGAAAGCAGAAACGACGAATTCTGTAGAGTGCTTAAGGAATGGGTGTCAGTATAATGAATACTTGAAACGGCAGCGTCGGCCTGACTTTTCTTTCCAGCCCGGCTTTAGCCTCTCTTGGGGTGTATCGAAATTTGTTTCCTTACGTCTACAAGATCTTCCACCCCAAAATTCTGAAATTCGTGGGAAGAATATTGCCGTGGCCGGGATTGAACCACCTAATGGACCTTGCAGAGGCCATGAACGCCCAAGCGAGGGGCGTTTATGAGACCAAGAAGAGATTGCTGGAGTCAGGTGATGACGCAACCGCCAAGCAAGTTGGAGAAGGCAAGGACCTCATCAGTCTCCTCAGTGGGTGCAACGCAACCGTACTTTCCGACCGATGACCCTGATATGGTCGTTTACAGTGCAAGCTAGTGTAGCTGTATCCGAGGACGATCGACTGAGCGAAGAAGAAGTGGTTGCACAGATAATGTACACTACAGTACATTCTTGCTTGGGTGCCACTGAAGCATTTTTAGGGGACTTCTTGTGGCAGGAACAGATACGACATCGACCGCCCTTTCCTGCCTTCTGCACCAACTTGCTCTCCACCCCAACGTGCAGGATCAGCTCAGAAAAGAGCTGGAAGAGGCTTGCCAGGACAACGAGGAGCTTACACATGATCAACTCGTCTCTTTACCCTTCTTAGAGGCGGTGTGTCGTGAAACTCTGCGCCTGTGAGTCGACCGCGTTTGGTTCTCTGGACATATTTTCAAAGGTGCTACAGTTACCCACCTCTCCCCGGAGTAATGAGGACGTACGTGACACATCGCGGCAGTCTTGAAAATTTTCGTACTCATTAACTGACAGGGCACGAAGTGATGCCATCCTCCCGCTTTCCGCTCCCATTCACGATGTCGACGGACGAAAAATCCACGAAGTATTCGTTCCGACCAACACAGACGTGTTTGTCCAGATTCATCATTTGAACCGTGACCCTTCGATCTGGGGGCCTGATGGGGCCGAATGGAAACCGGAGCGTTGGCTAGCACCACTTCCTGAGAGCGTCACAAATGCAAATATCCAAGGTGTATACGCTAATACGTGAGTAAAATAGGTCCTTACTATTATAGCCCCTATCGCTAACTAGGTCCGTAAGTATGACGTTTATCGGGGGTGGGCGATCGTGCATGTGCGTGTGATGATACCTTGACGAAGTAAACTGAGCTGATCGAGCTACGCATAGTGGATTTAAGTTTGCACAGCTAGAAATGAGTAAGAGAAGGTGATCCACGGCATCTCACCGATCTGACTACCTTTCTGTATTTTAGAGGTCGTGTTGTCGCAGATCGTTCCTGCTTTCCGATTCGCGCCTACCAAAGCTGCGATAATTTGGAGATTTGGTGGAATTTCCAGTCCGTCGGTGGAGGGATCGGTTCACTTACTCCCTCCTAAGCTTCCGATCATGATATCTCGGGTATAGGGGTTCGTTAGGGGCGATCGTTCTCGTATATTGCCGTCTTTCAACCACGTGACAGCGAGTCGCAGTCACCACGAAACCGGATATAGTGATTTTGTACCCGTGTTCCGCTAGTGGCCAGTCTCCCGGCTTCCGTCATCACTGTCAGCTAGATCCTTGGCTGGTAAACTTGCGCGGGAACGGATCTATGACGTTTGCATGCATAACTACTGAGGTGTAATCTACGACGTCATTGGGAGCAGCGCATTGGAGCGTTCGTGCTATATAAGCCTACCCGCGCCCCAAGGCAAATGGTCTCTACTTACCAGCACCATCATCATGTCTCATAACGTTCAGCTCGACCCGTACACTGCCAACGCGGAGAATACCAACGTATCGCCGTCGCAGAAGATTAAGGGTATGTATCCACTACACGAGGCCTGTAAGGCGCTCATATTCTAGTAGATCTCCACGAAGTTATAAGGGGTGCGGAGACAGGCATGCTAACGACTCGCGCTTCCGACGGCTGTCTCCATGCACGCGCCATGACACCCGTTGGCCGTGAGCTTCAGCTTTGTTTCTTTAGGATACATTTTACTGACGAACATCGCGTAGCATACTCCGAAACTCAAGTCAACCTTGCCTTCATCGGGAACAATGCATCGCCGAAGTTTCAGGAGCTCCAAAACGACTCTCACGTCAATGTCAGCTTCTTTGATAAATCATCCACAAGCTGGGCAAGTTTCTCCGGGTTTGCCAAGGTTATCGAGGATAGGTCTGTCATAAAGAAGCACTGGAACACACGGTATGCATTCAGTCTTGCACACTCAAATCGAACTGACGTCGTTTCCGTCGCGGCACGTTTTAAGCATCTCTGCATATTTTGGTGATGTGGATGACACGCATAAAGGTGACGAAAATGACCCTCGCGTGGTCGTGATCGAGGTTGTTCCAAACGAAGTTCGCTATTGGTTCGCTAAGAGCGGTGGGATTTCTCGTGGCGTCCAAGAAGTTGTCAAAGGCGTACGGGGAGAAGTTTCCACTCCTGGTGAGTTGCGAACGATCACCGCAGAGGAGGTTTGTCTACCAATGGTTGTGTAGCCGCTCATTTGTTGATGACTATTTCACAGATTCAACTCGTCCAAGGTCTGGGAACTACTCAGAAAGAGGCCTAAGTCAAATTGTTCTTGAATCATAAGTATGTACAAAATGAAGCGGTAGTTCTTGACAATGACCTAAGCGGAAAGGCAGACGCCTAAGGAAGTTGATTGAGTGACAGACAATGGAAAACCTTGTGTATGGGTTCACCTTATTGTTTGAATAGACCTATTTCTGGGACACGGGTGTGACGAGCAACGCTGCGGTATCATGGGCCGCCAGGACGACATCAAAGCTATTCGAAAAGTTGCCCATGTTCGTAGACGTCCACATATCGTGAATGCCCGCGCTACTCGAGTTCAGCCCAGGCACGTCCACCAAGTCGAGTTTGAACGTCGTAGGCTCGTCGTTGGTGTTCACAATGAATACGTGTATACCCTTGGCCGACCTCCCGGAATAGAACTGTGGTGGATCCGTGGGAATGGAATAAGGCGGTGTAAACGGCAATGCAGGTTTGCCCTCAGTGGTGTCCTGAAGGAAGGCGATGAGCTCCGCGTTCGTGATGATTTCGACCTCCTCTGGGCTAAGCGCTGCGAGCTGCACATGTCATTGTTCAGCGACGTTCGTACCGTGCAATTTAGAAAGATCTACGCACATCGGTACCAAGCAAAATGGGACTCTTCATGAATGCCCACACCGCAAAGTGGGTGCGCTCCTCTTCGATAGTCAAGTTGCCGTTTCCAATTTCCATCATATCCATATCATTGTGTGAGAAGAAATCGACCGAGGATAGGTGGGGGACGTTGATATTCATGATCAATTTTATGTACTCCCAAGTCGGGCTAGCATCGTTAAAGCGTCGTCAATAGAAAGGTCAGAATCCGGAAATGGCGCAACGCACAACGAGTCTCCTGCCATGCGCCAGGAATGGCCCTTTGTCCCGTAGCTCAGCATGGCAAAAAAAAAGTATGGATTCGGTCACATACAACGCGAGCGCCCCAAGTCCACACGTGTGCATCTCCCCAGATGCAGAGGTCATATTCCATCGGTGGGTCGTTGTCAGCAATGGCGGCACTGGCAATGGAACCCCAGATCAGCTAAGCGAGGAGATGCGGTGACGAAGGATAGCGCACCCCATTCTACGGAACCGGATGGCCGAATTCGAGTTGCTATGGGTGTGTCTGAACGTGCGTTAGGCGTGCGTTGTAAATCTAACTCACTACCAATCGCCATCCGGAGGTGCCTACAGTGCAGCGCAAGCGTCAACATTGGACATGCCTCAGGAAAAAATTGGGGCTTACGCAATCATCATTCCAATGTTCCGGAACATTGCAGTTATCTACGGGGGGAAAGTTCGTTCGTAGTTGTTCGGTAATCAGTCATACGAGTCGTGTTACCGTATTTCAGATCTGTACAGGTGGGGATATAAACAGCGTATAGAGACGCCATGAACTGGGGAACTCACAGTCGATATCCCAAGACGCCCAAGTAGCGGCGTCAATGGCTTCATAACCTAAAGAGCCAGGATATCCGGCGCATGTTTCAGTGCCGGCGTCGCTATATCGATATTCAGTGACGGAAAACCTCAATCAACGGGCACGCTCGCCTATAAATGCCGATTTTTAGATCCAAAGAATGTATTTCGTCCGCCAGAGCTTTGATCCCATTGGGAAATTTTACTGGGTCAGGGATTTGCTCTTTTGTGTGGGGGTCGCGTTCCAGCAGAGCCCAGCAATCCTATGGTCGTGTCATGTCAATATACCGTAGCCGAATAAAGGCAAGAAAAGACATGCGTCGATGTTGACGTATTCGTAGCCGGCTTCCCGCAGGCCCAAGCTGACAAACGACCGGGCTGCAGCGAGTATCTTCTCCTCAGATATATCTGCACGATCGACTCAGATATAGGTGAGGGTAGAGATGGTGTCTTTGTCTACCACAACGGTATGCATTCCAGGTATTCCAACTGAGTAAACGTGGTCAACAGAGTGCTCGGTTATAAGCGCGACAATGTACCCACCCCAAAGCAGGGAGTTTTCCGACAGCCTTTGACGGGGGAGTTGTGGGGGTTCCGACGGCCAGATGTATGGGGGATGAAAGCGGTATGTTAGTCCCTGGTAGGGACTGGAAATAGGGTATGTCGGAGGGGGCGCATACGGAACTGTGAAGACACGGAAGGTTGGTTTTCGTGACGCAACAAATAAGCACACTCACCCTTCAGGACAAGCTGCCGGTTCTGTGAAGGGAAGACCTCCGCATTGCCCAAAAGCTCCATTGGGGAACTGAGCTGGTAGCGCAAAAATCAACGCTGCAAGGTAACTCCGGGATTTCACCATATGGCTTCTGTGCTGTCACTGACAAAGGGCGTTACAAGGTGGTTCGGGAGGTGTGCGCGACGTGGCAACTTGAATTGAATGAGACCCGTGCCAGAACCATCGTCCCTGCACGGGTGTCATCAAGCTAAGTTAGATCCCTGCTAGGTCCGATTCCCACGGTTACTTCCCAACCAACCGAGTTTCAACTACAGGACTAAGACTTCACGGTCAAGTAGTTCTATGCCTTTGGCATTTCTGATATGGTTCGATCCAATATTCTCTATCACAATTTGGACTACCATTTTCCAGTCTTGACCGCAGCTTGACCCTCAGACGGGCCTGAGACTGGTGGCATACATGCAGACAGTGGTGTCTCAGTGCCGACTGGTGTCGTCTCCATCATGGATGATGTCTCCGAGATTTCATTGTACTCCCACCCTACGTCCCGTGGAGTTACCCCCTCAGATGGGCCAACAGCCCAGACAAATGCTAATCCCGCCTTCGTGGGACCGAGGATTATGCCTAACAACAAAGGGGGCTTGGTCCGAACTCGGATGCGTTCCTCGTCGTCGCGTTCTACCGCGTCCCGGTACGAAGACGAGATTATTGAGTCCTTTCCAAACCCCCCAGAGTTCCGTTCACCCCAGGATTGCGGTCCAGAACCTTACGAAGAATACTTCTCCATCCCGGTGTCAAAAGATCGTCTTGGACAAGACGATGCACGCCGTCGCCGCTCTACTAAGGAGCTCATAAAGCGATTTGAATCAATTAGCGCTGATAATTCCCCGGTCTCTCTTCCGGGGAATGGGACGCGAAGCACACCTGGACGTATTCACAGGGGTACACCTGGCTTGTTCACGCCCCCTGCTAAGGTCGAGAAGAAAACTTCCCCCTTGCGACAGTCCTTCCGGAATCTTTTATCCGTATTCAAGAAAGGGAAGCGGTTGGGGAAGGAGAAGATCGTGTCTAGTGACGCACCGAGCGAGTCAGAGCCACCCGTCGTGCGGCTATCACCAGATCCTCTCAAACGCGAGAATGGGCCAGATCCGTTCACATATGATGGCGATGGTCCCTCGTCTAGGATCTGTGCTTCCCCGACATATTCTCTCCACAGGGGCCCACTCCTCCATCTCAGCCCACCAGCACCCGCGTCGTCGATTTTACCGGTGTGGATCACTTGCGATGCGGTACTCCACGGATCGCACATACTGTTGACATCAGCGACCACGCAAGGGATCGAAAGCACCATTGTTGTCTCGTTGCGCGCATGCACAGATATAAAGTCGCTGGCCCCCGATGAGATTGTCGCGGAACATAAGGCGCTTCTACCCGCCATGGAAGACTCTACGGTTCCCAAGGTGTTCGAACTCTTTTTTGATGGAAAGGAAAGCCAACGCTTTGCCGCTCCGACTGTGAAGGACAGGGCAGCATGGGTCAGCGCCATCTGGTAAGATTCTCCAGGCGTCTCTTACATTTACAACAGGCTCATCTGCGGGTTTAAGGGATGCCGTCTTGCACAGACAAGAAAGGCGATTACTGGAGCGTACCAAAGCGGAAATCAAGAGGTCCCTTCGAATAGATGTTGAAGTTGTTTCTCCTCAACCGGCTCCTGCCACCTCCCCATTGTCTGATCTCATTAACGAGCAAGTCTTAACACCTCCGGACACTCCTTTCTCAGACTCTCGCATTTCCCGCGATCATGAGCTTCCCCCTCTTCCACAGGACAGCTCATCCACGCACTCCGCCGGCTCAGCAGCACCTCCATCACTCACGGGAAATAACCTACAACTGGGGCGGGGGAAGGTTCTCGCAGCCTCCGTGGTCTCAGTTGACCCAAGAAGTCAATTTAACGCACGCAAAGATTCGGAACTTGCATCTCCGATTAATGACCCGCCTTCGTTAGAACCCTCCTCTCGGTCCTTCGACGCTCGGTCGCATAGCCCTTCTCTCGTTAACCTCGGGCGTCGTTCTGTTGTACGCAAGCGTCTCGTGGAAATGCATAACGGCTCCGACTCGACGTCGACTCGGAGCGGCACCACATCACGTGACTCTCGTTCGTCTACAGTTGCAACGCCTCTGACACACGGACCAGTCGGTATGTTCGCAATTCTAGAGTTGTCTGCTAGGGTAGTCATATCGACGCTGATGTGCTGTCCTTTTTCCATAGAGAAACTGACAAGCCTTGCCTCGTCTCGAGCTCCTTCCACTTTGAACGTCCCCGATAGCCGCCTGACCTCCCCCGTGTCAGCAGTCTCCGATTCTTCGACGCTCTCGGTCTCGGTCAGGCCCAAGTCTGCATTCCGTCTGCGTGATGAGATGCGCGGTCGCGACCCAACAGTCGCACACACTCACAGTGCGTCCGAAGGACCGTCCACTAGCACCGCTTCAGAAACAGCAACGATGCACCCTCCCTCCGAACCGCCAACAACACCCGTTGGCTCCCTCTCTGAGGGGACTATCGACGCGCTCCTCGATATCATGGACGTACATGCGGAACGGCAGCTGATCAAAACGGGAGAGCTCGATTTTCGGCTGGAAGACGTTCAGAATGGCGTGCGGGATGTCGCGGCCAACTTGCGCGTCGCCATTTCGGGGCGCGAAAAGGATTCCCGGAACATCGCAGAATTACATTCCGTCATTGGCGATGTGCGGAGCGCACTGGCGTCCATGATCACGAAGACCGGCGACGCCGACGTTCCAGAACCGGAAGGGATCCAGACGGTCATGAAAAACAGAGCACCGGGTGAGATCGTCGATGGTGAGGCCAAGTTGGGCCTCGTGGGCAGCGAACTGTCCGAATTTTTGCGGGCCAACCACGGCACTGGGATAGAGCAAGCAGATATCTCAGACATTCAGAGGAAGCTCGACGTGTTACTGGAATTATCCACTCTCCAGAAAAACGTTGCACCCTCCGCTGCATCCAAGGCTCCACAACTTGACGCCGCACAGGTACGATCGATGTTTAGGTCCTTTGGTCACCATAGATCTACTAAGCACGGAAGATTCTCTAAAGCTTTCCGAACCCGAGAGCCAGGTAGCCAACGGAGCGTCTGATGTGCCCGATGAGACGATCATGCGCGATGCCAGGCCCGGGGAGTGGACGGACAATACGCAGATGCAAAATACCTTGCACGACGAAGGGAAGAGCACCCAGTTGATGGAGCAGCAAGCGGAGAGTGTGCGCTATCTAAACGAGCTCAACGCAGTGAGTAACGATAGTTCAATCGGGTTGTTAGACCCGCTCAGTCGAGAATATATATATAAAGTGGCTCGAGGCATTCGTCAATGGCAGCACCGCACAAATCGGAGGGATGGCGGAAGACGTACAGAAGCTATGCAAAGCTTTGGGCGGTGTCGATGAGCTTCAGGATGGCCTAGATGATAACTCCGACCCGACAGCAGCGACAATGACGGTGCTACAAAGCGTGCAAAAGCTGATTGCGGACAACCAGCGACGAGATCGCGACTCAGCCCACCTACTTACCACAATGAATGGCTTAGCGGCTGCCCTCAACGAGGACATGCGGAAGAATGCCGAGATGCGAAATGCGTATAGTACGTTCGACGCCTTATATGTATTGCGGGTGCGGGTCTAATTGAGCATACCTTAGCCACAGAATCGGTGTTGGGGGTTATCGAACGTCAGCGACGAGACCAAGAGAGGATGCTACGTGCTCTCGCGAACGGTGAGAGCCCTTCCTAATATGTGGTAAGGAAGCAACGTGTTTATGCCGTATAGAGCTGTCAGATGATATCCGTGGCGAGCGACTCAGATTCGTCGAGGCCATGAAAGAAGCTACCGCGATCAACGTGCAGAGTATGATTTCCGATTGTTCCCCAGTTACGACCATCGAACTTACGCTTAAAGTATAGTACACGTCGAGGAGTTTAAGAAAGAGCTGACGCGAGAAGTGTTGATTTCCACGCAGGAAGTTGGTCGTCTGCAGCGAGAGCGACAACTACTGGAGCAACAGATCGCCGATCTGTTTGCATTTTATTCGAAGCAGAAACAGACCGCGTTGGTGAGTGATCTTATGATTGAGTATGACGAGCGGACGCAAACTTCCCACTATTCGAAGGGAGACGCCGTTCCGCAATCCCAGCCATCGCAACCGAAGCCGCAACCCCCTGATCCTGGACCTGAACAGAAACGATCATCCTCGCGCGGTAGGGCATTGCCACTCCCACCCCCTGATCAGAAACGAAGGCCGTAACTGTCTCGCAAGGATTCTGCTGCCCAATTTGATTACTATATTATGTCTTTTGACTTGTGATACCATAAGTGTTTTAGATAATAAGCATGTCGTCGGAAGCATCTAGGCATCTAGGAATGTCCATCGTTTTTAAGTCCGTTGTAATTCTCCGGTGAGATGGAGCGAGCCGTGGCAACTATCCGGAAATTTTTGGGAACGACCGCGTGTCTACCGACCACAAATGTTTGAGTACTACGGTCGAACAGAAGGGAGGAGGGCTCACTCGTAATACTCTTGCACGCCGGCCCCGTCCATGACGAGAACATCGCCCTGCAGAACCATGGTAAATCATGCGATTCGAAATAATGACCGTGCCACCAACGTGTCTCAGGATAAGACTCAACGCGACCTTCCTATGACCGTCGGAAACGGTGTACTTTGAATGAAGTCGAAAGTGCATCTCGGCAACGCAACCTAGAGAAAGCGAAGCTACCACAGGCCCCAGACCGCGTTCGCTGTCGCTGTGGAACTACAGCACTCGTTGAGAACCCGGCCAGAACACGTGGGAGCCACTCACGGTCATCCTCTGTTTCTCCATGTAGGCGGCACTGAGGACTTCGTTGAAATCTTCGCGCATGCCCAAAGTCGTCTCGATGCGATGTTTAATCAAGTCCAACGCCCTGGTCACGGCCTCCGCGCCATCTTTTAGCGGCGTCGTACGTTCGGCGCCTCCGATATACTGCCCAAAAGTCATATCGTGACTCTACACAGAGCACCATTGGCGACATACCTGATAGGGCGCGCCAGCTGTTGGGCATACCAAAGTTAAATAAGTGACTCCTCGAAGTGGAGAAAAGTCGACGTCATACTGTTCTGCGAAAAGTAGTTTGACAACAACTGTCCTCTGCCTGATAAGGGGATCATTGAGACCAGAAAGTACACCGACTTATCAAACTCCTACATTTGTGCTTTTGTATGAAGATATAAACATGGGGAAAAATGACGATAATAATTAATTGACAAACTCACGCTTCGCAGTGGCCAACGGCGAAATTGAATTGTGCCCTCAGCGGCTTGCTCTTGATACTTGGAGAATAAATCATTGGCTTCTCCGTTGATACTAGGGTGGCCGGGAATGAGATGCACGCGTCCCCTAATAAACGCCGGAAAAGTGGGGTATCTGCGACGAGGCTCTGGTGGTCACTTACCTGTCATAAGGCAGAACAAACGTTTGAACATAGGGGAGCGCCGAGCCTCTTCTTCTCGCTTGGAACTCCATCTCCCTGATCACGATTCCTATAAGCACTTCTTTAGCTCCTGCGTGGGTCCCGGTCGGAGATGCGCCTGACCGGAGTCCTCCGCAATACGATGCTGGAAGAATTTCAAGGTCTGCTCTTGAAGCCAGAAGTCCTTGTGACTGAAGCGAAACTTGGGCGCCGTGTAGATACGCTGTACACGGTATCGTAAGCTGCGTAGCAAGGGTTTTGACTGACATACATGGCAGTGACTGCACTCGAAGTCCTCCCATTTGAACCTAGGTCCTGTTCGAGGAGTGAACAATGGGAGGCTTCAATGGCACTTACCTCGTGGAGAGACGACCGCAGTCCTGACAATGCAGCCCTTTGGCAAAGGGACGCGACGTGGAGACAATCCTGCTGGGTGATGGGGGGAAGAAAGAGGCAGCAGAGACCGGTAGGTGGTTTGCGGGCCGAAGGCGCAGCAGTTCTGCGCTATATGACAGGCTGGACGGGGTTGAGTCGCCTGCTACTACGGCGGCGGGGTCCGGCACGGAGAATTGTGGGCAGCTCGGTTGAAGACACATGGGTGTATCCTGGTATACTAATGGTGAGCTCATCCGACAACTCAGGCAATGATGGGCGGTAATTTCGGGTAGAAGGCTACGTTTGGATCAGAAAGGCTGGGATGATAACGGGGAATACACACGGTTGAGAATCGACCTGGCCAACTTGTACAAATCAAAATTATGGCTCAAATATTATTATGGGAGACTCCTACCAAGCGGTAAGCCATTTGATTCGCCCTCGTGAACTAGGTTTTGGCCGGCTTCTGCCTGTGTGTCGGCTGATACATGTTCCGTTTCCTGGGGCCACCACGGATCACCTTGCCCTTCGCACCATTGAAATGCGAACTTGTATCGGACGACACGGCGATTGCCGCTGACCTGTTGAAGTTCCGCTGGGACGGGTAAGGAGCAGCCCTATCACATATGCTTCACGGGTGACCCACCCCAAGCATGTGTGATCCAATAGAGTCCAAGTACGACGTACGCATATCCATTGGCGGTAAGGTCGAAAGGGAATAACCTGTAATTATCGTCCGCTAGAAGGACAAGAGGTCGTCCGCATTTATAATTGTTGAGAAGAGCGCGGACGGATCGATCGTCTTCTAATTGGTCGCCTGGCCCCCGAACTTCTAGACAGCGATTCTTAGAATGTAAGGCTTCTGCTTTGCCGCCGCTAGGGACTTCCTGCCTCAATAAACATTAATGTCGGAACATAGAAACCTTTACCCATGCGAGATGATGAGCTTCCCGCTGTGGTAGAACAGATCACGGCTACCAATTCATCAGGTAAACCTGGCTGCGGGCCAACAGAGAACAGACCTGGACGAGTGCCCGCCAAGAAGGTATCCTTTAACCATATCGTGTATTTGATAAACGCCGCCTTGAAAGCTCCTGAAGGAGTCAAGGGACTCGCACACTTCCTGTCTTGACTGAAAACCATATTACTGACATGATATGGGAAACCATATTCTACCCGCCCTACCTGTGCCCAAATGGGAGGCTGAACGGGAAGTAGCTGCTTGGGGAAAACAGCGGCTTCTGGCTCCTCCGGTCCTACATATACGTTGGCGGGATACTCGTTTGCCAGTGTAGCATCGTTCGGGTCGTCTTCGTCTTCGGGAATAGTCTCACCGGCATTGTCAAATGAATAGACAGGCGCGATGAGGCCACCGACATGGCGCTCCTGCGCCATAGCCCCAATGCGTGCCAGGCCGCGATCCAGCTCGGTGATGGGCCCAGAACCTGAAGGAGTACGCGCCTTGGCAGATGAGTGTGGAGAATGCCTATTGGGCGCGGAAGACCGCCGCGCGACTCTCGATCTCTTCGATCCACGCCCATTATCCTCCATAGAATGGGTTCTGCGCCGCGCTGGTACAGGGCCGGAGACCGGATGCGATGGTAGCTCATGAGCGGGAGCGGATGCGCTCCCTGCGTCTCGGTCTGAGGCAGCAACGGAGCGTTTATCTCGGGTGACTGGAAAAGCAACTGTACCACCGTTTGTGACCTTCGGCGGTAGAGCACCAGACTTCAGTCTGGTTCGAGCACCAGTACCGCGTCTATTCTCATTCACAGTGAAGTCACGATGACTCTTGACCCGCTGCAACCTGTCGAGCATTCGAATACTCTTCCTAGTTCCGGACCTGGGGAACAAGGTAGCTCCGAGCTTACTACCCCGAACGTTGACACCTGCACCAATATAGGAATAACGAACGAGCCTCTACCAAAACACTCACCTTTAACCCTCGAACTCTTGTCATTGTCGGCCGCAAGAATCGATCCTCCGGCGGCCGATCTTCCCTTAGGAACTAACTTGCGCTGTTTCTTAAAGCTGGTCCGAGCGGCCCCTTGACGTTTAGTGATAGACGTAGGCTTAGATACATTCTGCTTGCGCCTTAAAGCTGAAGGTAATTTGAACTTGGTTGTAGTACTGGCACCAAACGGTTGAGTCGAAGTTGAGGCAGCCAATCCCTCAAAACCGGAAGCCTGGCCTCCGAGGGAAGGGGATCGATCGAGCACAGCTGGGGCCGAAAACGCGGAGTCACCCCGGGGTTCGAGACGCGAATGAGCGTAGGCGTAGAGGCGCTGTGGCTCCATGCCCCTTCTCCGACGCGCCTCGCGAAGTAGCTCCCTTGCTTTAGCAACATCCTTCGCATGCATGAGCCAGGAATGCCGAACGAACAAATTGCACGTTTCATCGTCCAGTGGTGGGACGAAATTGCAAAAATCTCGCCTGTCTGACGAAAAGTTATCCTCGAGCCAGTTTTTAACCACAACAGTCTTTTACAGATGGGTTGACGCGTCAATTAGACAATCACTATGACGCAGGGCGGACGTACAGCACGCTCGTCACGCTCGACGTCCTTGGCAATTCTTGAGACCCACACGTCTTCTTCCGTCTTGTTGAACCTGCGACCCCCAAGCTCACGCGCAAGGAACTCGTCGCGCAGGGGTTCGAGTTCCAAGGCCGAAAGGTCCATAGGTATGGACATCAGCTATGGTGAGGCGGGTGTGGACAACAATTGACGCCGAAGGGTAAATGTAATGATAGAAGAGAGTGTACAATCTAGCAGTGACGATGTTTATAATTTTCTCGCTTATCGCCTCTCTAAACTAACTTAGTGTTGGTGGACACTGCGGGGAACTAACTTAACGGCACAGCCTGGAGCAGGTTCTGCCGGCACCTGGCGACAACGGCGGACAGTGTTCCTTCTGTCATGGTCTCCGTCATGGTTGACACGTTGATAAGCCTATTGGAAGCGACAGGCTGTCGCGCGGCCACGATGTAGCTAACGCAAATACACCATCCCCTCTTGAATTTCTAAGCTAGTGTCAGAAAAGCCGCAGTCTATTTTATCCGTTTTCTGTAAAACACTAGGGCGACCAGAACGGTCACAGACGGTTCTCCCAAGGGCACCGAAGTGAACACAATTAGGAGATCGTCTAATTATTTTGTGCCCAACGCGTGTTGCAGAGACTCGTATACGTCTGCCTCGATGCGCGCCTCGGCCTTGTCCTCTTCTGGGCCGTTGCCACTAAGCACCTTCTGAGCCTCTTGAAGGTTCGCACGGACGGCCTGAAGGCGAGCGTGACTTGGCTTTGATTTACGCAGGGACGTGTAATGAGCGTACCTCGAGCGAGAAGTCCTCTAGTGGAGCTGCCTCAATGGCATTGATGGTGAGCTTGTTGTTGGGGTGGACGGTCGCAAAACCTCCAGACACTATGAAGTCACATCCAAACAAAAGTAAGAAGGCGGTACTAAAAATGAAGGATGTGTGTATCTCACCGAACCACTTCTTCGACGAGCCAGCACTCTCGATCACCTCCACGAGGCCTGGACGGAGAGGCTCGATGGACGGGACATGGTTTGCGAGAATACCCATGTCACCAGTTTCCGCTGACAGGTTGACTTGCACGACATCTGTGGAGGTGAAGATTGCCTACAACGCATCGGAGTTATGGACAGCTCAGCAAAGTAATGGGGTATGACCACGCACCTGGTGTGGGAGAACAAGGGAGAGTTTGATCTTGTCGGTTACTTCAGCATATCCACGGCGGCCTAGGGCAAGAGAACGCGGGGAACGTCGAGCTGCGGAAGAGACGAGACGGAGTACAGACATGGTTGGCCGGTTCGTCGCGGGTCGAAAAGCGGAAAAGGTAAGAACGTGAGACTGACCCCGGAAACCGCAGTTGACGGAGTGTATAGACCCCAGAAACTCCGGAGCGGGACTCATGTCCAATACACTCGTCGATGTACTCATCTCCAGGAATGCCTTGTATTTTTGGAATTACTGTGATCCCCCTGAACTTCAGGTGGTCTCGTTGCTTAATATTCTTCAGCAATATATAATAGCGTGGCGTATTTCGAGAGTTACCAGGCGGAGAATCAATGTTATTTCGTGAAGTCATCACTGTACTGACGAGAAGTGCCTAGGCGTCTGACCACACGACATCCTTGCTCTGTACCACTATGACATCTCTCATTATGCGTGCACACTTACGACAATCTCTCCGTCCTGCCGCCCGCCCACTGCTCCAACGTGGTTCCAACGCCCGACGCACGCTCATCACTCTTAAAGAGAGTCTTGTGCGCCTATTCTCATCGAATTCTGACATTAGTCACGTCCCTTGACCAATATATGAGTACAGTACGAGGTCACCGCCACGTCCACGGGCGGGCGCGACGGCACCATTTCTTCGACGCCAACAGATGGCACGGCCCCTCTCAACCTAAAATTCGCAGTGCCAAAGGCGATCGGAGGTCGCGGCGATGAGGGACACAACCCCGAGCAGCTATTTGCAGCAGGCTACTCTGGTGAGTTGAATCTTCTGACGTATGTATGCACCTTTTAACACCCCGGTATTCAGCGTGCTTCCTGGGCGCGATCCAAGCCGCTGCGGCGAAACAAGGCAAGAAAGAAGTTGGTGCGCAGGCTGTGGTGCACGCCGATGTCTCCCTGGGAAGGCCCACGGATCGCCTCGGATTTGGCCTAAAGGTCGTGTTACGCGTCGAAGGTGTCGAGGATCAAACCATCATAGATACTGCACACGAGGTTCGTCAACAAATCTGCACACTGTACACATAATTGAGGATTGATGACTCTGCGCTGTCTAGATGTGTCCATACAGCCGCGCTTTACGTGAAGGTATAGTGGTTGAGGTTCAAAAACAAAAAGCCTGAGATGTATATATAGCAAAGAAGCGTCAGGGTCTCTTGGTCGGAATCAGCGCTTGTTTGATACAGTAAAACGATGGATACAAAGGACATGCGTTTGTGCAGCATAGAATCTGGGCAAAAACTGTTACAGCACGCTACGTTGCCAACTTGGGGGGACTCCATCCACGGCCGCAAGATACGGCATCAGGTCACTTGTTAAGAACTCGCTGGGCCACTGCCGGCGAACCTGTTCTTTCAGGTACTTGGCGACGGTATGCAGGTGTTCGTCTCTAAGTGTGGGCACAGCCTTGCGGACCTCAGGAACAGCGGCATCGGTGAGTTTGGTAATGTAATCGGCAGTGATTGTTGCGCCAGTATCGTCACGCACGCCGTAGTGGACCCACTGCCAAAGTTGAACGCGTGCAATCTCCGCAGTCGCGGCGTCCTCCATAAGGTGGTTTAGAGGGATGCACCCATTGCCACCGAGCCAAGCACTTGCGTATGCGAGAACAGTCGAGACGTTTGAACGCACGCCCCCGGAAGTGACCTTGCCAGGCACTTTCGTGTTTAGCAAGTCGGCGGCGGCAACACGAACGTCCTCGCGCCGGATGTGATACTACGGAGCAAAGAATTCGATACCGACTGCGTACATGCACAAGCGAGGACACGTACCTGATTGGGACCCAGCATATGCTGATCGAAAATCTCGTGCGCAATCTTGTTGATCAGAGGATGGGCAATCCAGGTTCCGTCATGCCCATTGGTGACTTCTCGAAGCTTATCCGCGCGGACCTTGTTCATCGCGATTTCGTTTGCCTTTTCGTCGCCCTTGATGGGAATTTGAGCGGACATCCCACCAATGGCGGCAACCTTGCGTCTGTAAACTCGGTGTTGGGGCTTAATCCGACATCTCTGACCTTGAAAGCTTACCTATGGCAGGTTTGAATAAGAAGCCGGACGTAGGCGTCCATGAAACCGACTTCCATAGTGACGTCCTTGCGATCCGGAAGAATAGCGCTCCTGTCAGCGCGGCGCTTCTTTATGAAACTAAAGATGTAGTCCCACCTGCGACGCGTGCAATGAACTCTGATATTGCGGTGGAGTAAACGTGATAAACTTACCGGCCGCAATTCAACCCAGAGGAATGGTTCCTCAGCTCGAAGAGTATCTCCTCCATTTGGAAAGCGGCAGGGAGAGTTTCAATCAAAACGGTGGCTCTGATAGTATTATGCGGCATCCCGATGTAGGACTGGGCGAAAAGGAAAACGTCGTTCCACAGGCGGGCCTCGAGGTAGTGCTCCATCTTCGGGAGGTAAAAGTAAGGGCCGACGCCCCGCTTGACAAGTTCCTCGGCGTTGTGATAGAAGTAAAGACCAAAATCGAACAGGGAACCGGACATCGGTGCCTTGTCGACGGTGATGCGTGGTTCATCGAGGTGCCAGCCACGAGGTCGCACAATGAGGACAGCGGGGTTTGGCGAGAGTTTGTATTGCTTCCCGTTTGACTCAAAGTCGACCTGCTGGCGAATGGCATCGCGAAGGTTGATCTGGCCCTCGATCATCGCCTTGAAAGTCGGCGAAGAAGCATCTATATGAATATGGTATTGTCAGTCACATCGGGCAGGGATGTAAGACCCATACCCTCAAAATCTGCCATGAACGTCTTGGCACCGCTATTTAGAGCGTTGATTACCATCTTCCTATCGGTAGGGCCAGTAATTTCGACACGTCTGTCCTCCAAACCAGGAGCAGGTGGGGCGCAATGCCAGGAAGGCTCCGCACGGATGTGGGCGGTCTCGCTGGGAAGTCAAAAGGTACCCCTGCATCGAAGCGTGCTTGAGCTGCTTCGCGGGCAGCAAGAAGACCTAGGCGTGTTGCATCAAATGTTCGGTGAAGGGCAGCCAGAAACTTAAGGACACCCCCAGTGAGGAGCTCTGTCTGCACCTTCTGGGAAACTCGAGTGTGGATCTCTATACCAGCATCCATGTTTCTTTTTTCGTGGTGGAGAGACGGGAGATCGCATAGATTGCTGAGCAGCTGACATTTATACTGGAGGTGGCTCTCCGACGCGTGCGAGTAGTTCCGTCACTTCCGTGTACCGGGACGACGTCATCTATCACATGCCCGATATTTCAACCAACAATACCCAGGCCTCGTGTATAGTATGCTCCGTGAAGGCATTCAGGTGCCGTCCCATCCGTCCGATCTCGGATGGGGGAGCCCGTCGGGCGACCACTTGCCAACATGTGATACCTTTAGAATGGCAGAAGCGGAAAGGAAGGCAAGCTACTAGTAGACCCACCGCAAAAAAGCGCCGAATGGGCCGGGCCTCGATTCGGTGTGTGCTTATTCCAATGCGCCATATGATGGCTCAGACGAGGGAGTTCGTGTCCGGATCGTGCATCACACCGGCCAGCATGAGCGGAGAAGTGGGTGGCGCCATGTCGTTATGATAGACTTTAACATTCCTTGCGCCGGGTTTGATGTTACGTTCTCAGTAGGCTGCTCGACAGAAACAAAGGGCGATTGCTCAGTATAGCGCTCAATTTTCGCCCTCGACCTATCTGCGGATGTGAAGAGACAGGCCCCGGGCCGGACTACGGAGCCCGAGTCAACGATTGTGTTTCGCTAAGCGTGTTATTTCTCTTTCTCGGGATAAGTCATCATAATAATTCGCAGTGTCCGATTGCAAGTCTCTTCCCCAGAGGAATATAGCTACAGGACAGCAATTCGGGATGCACTGTTATGGCTAACTCGGTACTCAGGGGAGTCCGAGGAACAAGGGCAAAAGTTTCCTGAAGTTGGGTGTACCAACACCTTTCCAGACGAGGAAACGATAAGGAATCGTAGTGAGAAAACAGGAAACGCGACATACCGGTGACAGGATCCCAGCCCTTCACACTTCAAAGAGGTTTAGCGACTAAGAACAGATTACGGGAGCATATACGTACGCAGTAAAACCATCCGTTGCTTGAGAGACAAGTTTGAGTTTAACGAGTTCACTCCAAAATAAGGACACATACCGCAGCCTGGGTTGGTGCCAGTGGTAATATCGTTGAATGCGTGTGCAAACTTAAAGGAGTAAATCGCGGGATTGATGAAGCCTGCGGATCAAAATATGTAACCTTCGTGCAGTTTGGTGAATGAGTCGCGAAACTCACCGACTGGTCTCTTCCCCTTGGCAATCCGCGCATCATTGATCATGGTGATCATCGACCCTACGACAGGCGACGACGCAGACGTGCCAAATACAAGTTCGAACTGACCGTCTATGGCAATAACATAGTTCGCCCTTCAAAGAATCAGTCACATATATTATCCAGCACATTGTCTCATGAGAGGCTCACCCATTAGCGGACAAATCGGGGAAGCCCCGTGCCTTTGAAGAACAGAGGATTCACCAGCCGATCAACCACAGAATTAGATTAGTCACGTTACCTTTCCGGAGTTGTTGAACTGAGCTGCACTATAGGGCGGAGGGTGGACTGCCAAGAAGTTGGTGACTGCTGTCGCTTGGTATAACGGCATTGGGAAAATATCACTGAATCCTCCTCCGCTGAAAATGACCCGTTCGCACGCGCTTTCTGGATCATTTACAGTCGCGCCAGAATTAATTTGCGTAGCTCCGACGGAAACTACGAATGAGCACGATCCAGGGAATCCAGGATTGAACCTGATTGCGTCGGAACTATCATCGTCCACGCCTGAAGATGTAAGCCCTGCGCTCGTGACCGGTTGTTCACTGGACGCACTCACCTTTTGAGTTCTGGCAAACGCCACCAAAACCAGCAACCCCGTTATCCCCCGAGCTGTATAGAACGGTTGTCCCCAACAGCCCGAGCTTTCCGTACTCGTTGCACTGGCGAGTGGCGTATCGATGGGTGGCTGTACCCTCGTCCTGCCCGTAAGAGACGGAGACAACGAAAGGTGGCTTGACTATGCCGCACGATTCGGGCTCTAAAGTGGAAGGTTAGATCGACTTAAAAATGCGAAAGAACTCTGCGAACGATTAAAGCCCCCAGGGAGTGGGTCAGGATAGATTCCGTCCTACACAGAGGCGAATCAGAGGTCTGCGTAGACAACATTACGCTGCACCAACCTGGTTAGGATCGTCTCCACCCTGGAACGTACAGAACGACTGGTCGACAGCGTCCAGCCAATTGTCAAAGCCGGCACCTGATGGACGTTAGTGAGGTTGGTCTCACAAGAAACTGCCGCTGACCCTCTACGAGGTCGCCAGTCTGCAGCAGAGTGATTGGCTGTGGATTGGTCAACACCATAGCATATTCCAGGTCCAAGTCACTCTCTCCGTTAAAGTCAAAGCTCTGAGAGGTGTTTTGCACGACACCTGTCAGGTATCAGTCGCGTTTGAATACAAGTAAACTGGGACTTGCCTCCGTCGATAGAGACGAGTGTAGGTCTTTGCCCAATCTGCTTGGACGAGAAATTCCTAAAATAATCGTGGTTATGCATCAGCCTAACTCTGTGAGAAATGTCCGCACGTGAAGAATAGATCAAGATCAGGGGCAAGGAACGCTTGTGGCGTAAATTCAACTGAGGGACAATTTAGTGGGGCCTATCACACGACGAGGTTGGAGTTTCACCAATTCCATAGGAGTTCTTCGCTGTTGCCACAGGAGTATAGTGGAAATTGTACAGGGCACGTAGGCAGTCCGGAGTGATAAATTGATCACAATTTGCCAGCGAAAGTGCGGCATCAACCTTCACGCCATTTGTCTTCGGGCCTTGGCCGCCAAATGGCTGACCAAGGTGGTTTGGGTTGGCCCGTTTGCGTAGGCGCGTTGGATCTTCCGAAACACGGTGGTTGAAGTGCACCGTTGGCTTGATGATCTCGACGTGATCGCTGATATGTTCTGGTACAGAGTAAGAATGACACCCTTGATGCCAGCGAACGTGTTAGCCAACCCGCGAGTACCCTAACTTCGGAGTTGCGTACCAAGCTGCTTCACGCCCGACGGGTGCTTGTAAACGTGGTATTCCGTATCCAATAAACGTTCGGCCGTAGCCACTGTCACGTTGACCTCGATCCACCCCTTGTTGGGGGAAAGTCGGACTTTGTCTTCGGCAATGCCAGAATCACTGAGCCACGTGCGGATAGAAGCCACAGTAGACTCGCTCGGTGCGAAGAAGTCGGCGACTTTTTCGGAAGTCCAGTGTTGGCCATATGTTGGCGAATCGGGATGTGCGACATCCATCAGAAGGTCTTCGAGCATGTGAAGGTTCTGCTGCTTCATTCCAACGCGCAGGGGAATGACATCATCTGCGTCTGCCCTGTGAGACTGAACCCATCCGATAGGCTCAACCGCGCGTCGTTCATGAACGACGTGGTTGGCACGTTCAAGTTGAGAGGGAGCAGCTAGTGCTACGGAGCAAATCGCCAAGACCTGAAGAATTCCACGCATGAGGGACGGGAATGGCCAGGGGGAAGAGAGAATCCCTTCAAAGCGCGACTGTCATCAGGAGAAAGCCAAGACCTTTTGTAGGCGGGGGGCGGGAACGGGTGATGAGCGGCGGTAAAGTCCCACCAGCGACCATGTGCACCACACTGGAAGAGACCTGAACCGGCCGGAGATATTCTCATGCTGTCCATGCGCGATAGAAACTATGCCAATCGGGCTTCCTCGATGTTTGCCAGTGGGAAGCAGACGCTGAGAAGGACTCCGTGACTTGGATAAAACGCGAGCGCATTACTCCTTCAGTTGTGTCGAGAACGTAGCGCTGCCCACAAAAACCCATAATCGTACAAGGACTTTGAGCCCCAATCGGGCTAGCGAGTCTCTTCCGCCGCTGACACTGCTCGAGAATGGGACGAGTAAGGTAGAATTAGCAGAAGAAGAAGCACCGTTACTTGATTAGTAACAGAGATTCCATGTGCCTTCTACGGCAGTTGCACGGGTTCATAACTTGCTGTGAGTATGGCGAATCCGGGAGTCGGCTGATATGGTGGGTCGTCCCATGAGTGCGACGCCGTGGAGAGCATATCTTCGTGCGTGGGTGCAAGTGTTATCTCCGCCAGTGGCAGGGCGCCGGTTGCAAACAAACAAGAAATGCGCGCATGGTAATTGTAGATCAGCGACCGAAGACACGTAAATATAACCAGATGGCACTTAGGTAATGATGATATATTCGTTCCACAATTCGTGCATGCGCAAGCAAGGACTCGGAATTCAATTGAGTGGGCTAGAATCACATTATGACATATGTACCGATCATTACTCGGCTAGTCGGGTTGGCCTGTCATGCTTCTTCAAGCTTTCCCCCATGCACCCTGCTTCCGAGTCATACCCTCTGCCGTAATTACTCTCGCCGAAGAGCCGATGGCGGGTGGTTCCCAAGGCTGATGCTTGAGTCGAGTTGAGAGCAGGGCTTTGTGGAGAAATAGGAGAACTACCTGCGCACACAGCACAGTTCGACATCTTGGTCGCTTTTTGTCCTGTAGCATCGATAAATTTCGCGATACGTGCTTGCTGGGTTTCCGGAGACACCGAAGGATTGACCGGTGTTTGCACTGGCGGAGGTATCTCTGTCGAAGGAATTATATTCGTTTCCAATTTCTGCTTCTTCGCACGTGCAGCGTCTTCAAGAGTAATTTGGTCTTCCTCGGGCAAAAGGAAGACAGCAT
Source organism: Lactarius hengduanensis (assembly GCA_021525025.1). Classification (NCBI taxonomy): domain Eukaryota; kingdom Fungi; phylum Basidiomycota; class Agaricomycetes; order Russulales; family Russulaceae; genus Lactarius; species Lactarius hengduanensis. The sequence goes on along the minus strand of JAKELI010000087.1, from coordinate 52,077 downwards.
CTTCCATTTTTGCACGAGAATGCTTTTGATTACGGGAAAAAGCAACCGGTAATGCATTAGCCATGTCAGTCATTGTTAAAGTGTGTAACATTGATTGCACGTCATGTGAGGAAGACATGATGGACGCTGTGTGGTGTCGACGAAGATAGGCTCGTGACCGGCCTGTGTATGGCTGGTAAAGCTGGGTTTAAATTCATATAGCGTTCGTTTCTCACGTAGTTTCCTCCAATTCTGACCTGCCCTGAAGAGTTGAAGTACAGTAAGTCGGTCACATAACTGCACCTGTAGGTTGCACATTCAATAAGGCGTGTCCGTAGTGGGCACATATTGAATATATGCGTTTCTTCTCATTCAACATTGTTAGGACCTCTAGGATGCGGTCAAACGGCCTGTCTTTGAGCAGGTCAAGGGCTTTCTTTCCCGATCCTTTCAGCCCGCGACATCCTTGAAGAGTGGGATCCGACATCCCTTCTAGCTATGGATGGATCAGATAAAAATCTAGAGCTACACAAGAAGGGTTTATTAGGGTCCAGGCTGAATACAGAACGAGCCAACATAATACCCGCGTCCGCACAACATCTCAACTGATCCCTCCCATGTGCATGGCCATGGCCCTTTCTTGCTGCCCGCCCACATGCGATGGCCCTAAGCTAGAACTGGACATCATAGGGGACTGAACCGAGACTCCAGAAAGGGGCTGACTTGTCGCACAGAACAGCGGTCCTCAACAAAAACTTACTAGAGAGTCCCGGGATTGAAGGCAGTGCAAATGATGAAGTTTGGCCCTCAAACACAGAAGGTGAACGCCTCAGAGTAGTGTGCCTGGGTTTATAAGTTGCCGAAGCCAGAATATCTATAGATGAGCGAGGCAGTAGCAAGGGCAATGGACTGTAACGCAGACTGGGAAGTTCAGATGTGTCACCACCATTTTTGGACGACGCGACTTCAGGGCATGTGGGAAACGAACGCTATAGGGATTTAAAACCAGCTTTACCGGTCTGTATATTGCAGGTTTACCTTCATACAGACGGTCACTGGTCTATGTCGACGATACGACTGGGAAGGAACACACTACAGAGCAAGGTGACTACCGACAAAGAAATTGTTATTCAACACATTTGATATTTAGACATTTTATTTGTCAGCTGTCAGATTGCTTATTAATTCCCACTTAGGACAGGCCGGACTACGGAGCGCGCGAGTCAATACATTTTGTTTCACTAAGCGTGTCATTTCTCTTTCTCGGGATAAGTCATCATAATCCACACTGCCCGATTGCGAGTCTCTCCCCAAAAGGAATATAGCTACACGACGGAGACCAGGACAGCAATCGGGGTGCCTACCGTTCGCTAACTCCGTACTCATGGGAGTCCGAGGAACAAGGGCAAAAGTTTCCCGAAGTTGGGTGTACCAACACCTTTTCACGAGACGAGGAAACGATAAGGAATCGTAGGGAGAAAACAGGAAGCGCGACATACCGGTGACAGGATCCCAGCCCTGCACACTTCATAGAGGTTTAGCGACTAAGAACGGATTACGGGAACATATACGTACGCAGTAAAACCATTCGTTCCTTGGGAGACACGTTTGAGTATAACGAGTTCACCCCAAAATAAGGACACATACCGCAGCCTTGGTTAGTGCCAGTGGTAATATCGTTGAATGCTGGTGCAAAATTAGAGGAGTAAATCGCGGGATTGATGAAGCCTGCGGATCAAAAATATGGGCGCTTAACCTTCGTGCAGTTTGGTGAATGAGTCGCAAAACTCGCCGACTGGTCCCTTCCCCTGGGCAATCCGCGCATCATTGATCATGGTAATCATCGACCCTACGACAGGCGACGACGCGGACGTGCCAAATACAAGTTCGAACTGACCGTCTACGGCAACAACATAGTTCGCCCTTCAAAGAATCAGTCAAATAATTATCCAGCACATTGTCTCATGAGAGGCTCACCCATTAGCGGACAAATCGGGGAAGCCCCGTGCCTTTGAAGAACAGAGGATTCACCAGCCGATCAACCACAGAATTAGATTGGTAACGCTACCTTTCCGGAGTTGTTGAATTGAGCCGCACTATAGGGCGGAGGGTGGACCGACAAGAAGTTGGTGACTGCTGTCGCTTGGTATGACGGCAGTGGGAAAATGTCACTGAATCCTCCTCCACTGAAAATGACCTGTTCGCACGCGCTTTCTGGATCATTTACAGTCGCGCCAGGGTTAATTTGCGTGGCCCCGACGGAAACTACGAATGAGCACGATCCAGGGAATCCAGGATTGAACCTGATTGCTCTGGCACCCTGACCGTCCATGCCTGAAGATGTAAGCCCTGCGCTCGTGACCAGTTGTTCACTGAACGCACTCACCGCTTGAGTTCTCGCAAACTCCACCAAAACCAGCAACCCCGTTATCCCCCGAGCTGTATAGAACGGTTGTCCCCAACAACCCAAGCTTTGCGTACTCGTTGCACTGGCGGATGGCATATGGATGGGTGGCTGTACCCTCGTCCTGCCCGTAAGAGACGGAGACAACGAAAGGTGGCTTGATTATGCCACAAGATTCGGGCTCTAAAGTGGAAGGTTAGATCGACTTAAAAATGCGAAAGAACTCTGCGAACGATTAAAGCCCCCAGGGAGTGTATCAGGATAGATTCCATCCTATACAGAGGCGAATCAGGGGTCTGCGTAGACAACATTACGCTGCACCAACTTGGTTAGGATCGTCTCCACCCTGGAACGTACAGAACGACTGGTCGACAGCGTCCAGCCAATTGTCAAAGCCGGCACCTGATGGACGTTAGTGAGGTTGGTCTCACAAGAAACTACCGCTGACCCTCTACGAGGTCACCAGTCTGCAGCAGAGTGATTGGCTGTGGATTGGTCAACACCATAGCATATTCCAGGTCCAAGTCACTCTCTCCGTTAAAGTTGAAGCTCTGAGAGGTGGTTTGCACGACACCTGTCAGGTATCAGTCGCGTTTGAATACAAGTAAACTGGGACTTGCCTCCGTCGATAGAAACGAGTGTAGGTCTTTGCCCAATCTGCGTGGACGAGAAATTCCTAAAACGATCGTGGTTATGCATCAACCTGACGCTGAGAGAAACATCCGCACTGGAAGAACAGATCGAGATCAGGGGCAAGGAACGCTTGCGGCGTAAATTCAACTGAGGGACAATTTAGTGGGGTTTATAGAGCAACGAGGTTGGAGCTTCACCAATTCCATAGGAGTTCTTCGCTGTTGCCACAGGTGTATAGTTGAAATTGTACAGGGCACGTAGGCACTCCGGGGTGATAAATTGATCACAATTTGCCAGCGAAAATGCGGCGTCAACCTTCGCGCCATTTGTCTTCGGGCCTCGGCCGCCAAATGGCTGACCAAGGTGGTTTGGGTTGGCCCGTTTGCGTAGGCGCGTTGGATCTTCCGAAACACGGTGGTTGAAGTGCACCGTTGGCTTGATGATCTCGACGTGATCGCTGATATGTTCTGGTACAGAGTAAGAATGACACCCTTGATGCCAGCGAACCTGTTAGCCAACCCGCGAGTACCCTAACTTCGGAGTTGCGTACCAAGCTGCTTCGCGCCCGACGCGTGCTTGTAAACATGGTATTCCGTATCCAATAAACGTTCGGCCGTAGCCACTGTCACGTTGACCTCGATCCACCCCTTGTTGGGGGAAAGTCGGACTTTGTCTTCGACAATGCCAGAATCACTGAGCCACGTGCGGATAGAAGCCACAGTAGACTCGCTCGGTGCGAAGAAGTCGGCGACTTTTTCGGGAGTCCAGTGTTGGCCGTATGCTGGCGAATCGGGATGTGCGACATCCATTAGAAGGTCTTCGAGCATGTGAAGGTTCTGCTGCTTCATTCCAACGCGCAGGGGAATGACATCATCTGCGTCTGCCCTGTGAGACTGAACCCATCCGATAGGCTCAACCGTGCGTCGTTCATGAACGACGTGGTTGGCATGTTCAAGTTGAGAGGGAGCAGCTAGTGCTACGGAGCAAATCGCCAAGACCTGGAGAATTCCACGCATGAGGGACGGGAATGGCCAGGGGGAAGAGAGAATCCCTTCAAAGCGCGACTGTCTTCAGGAGAAAGCCAAGACCTTTTGTAGGCGGGGGGCGGGAACGGGTGATGAGTGGCGGTAAAGTCCCACCAGCAACCATGTGCACCACACGGGAAGAGACCTGAACCGGCCGGAGATATTCTCATGCTGTCCATGCGCGATAGAAACTATGCCAATCGGGCTTCCTCGATGTATGCCAGTGGGAAGCAGACTCCGAGAAGGACTCCGTGACTTGGATAATACGCGAGTGCATTACTCCTTCAGTTGTGTCGAGAACGTAGCGCTGCCCACAAAAACCCATAATCGTACAAGGACTTTGAGCCCCAATCGGGCTAGCGAGTCTCTTCCGCCGCTGACACTGCTCGAGAATGGGACGTGTAAGGTAATTAGCAGAAGAAGAAGCACCGTTACTTGATTAGTAACAGAGATTCCTGCGGCAGTTGCACGGGTTCACAACTTGCTGTGAGTATGGCGAATCCGGGAGTCGGCTGATATGGTGGGTCGTCCCATGAGTGCGACGACGTGGAGAGCATATTTTCGTGCGTGGGTGCAAGTGTTATCTCCTCCAGTGGCAGGGCGCCGGTTGCAAACAAACAAGAAATGCGCGCATGGTAATTGTAGATCAGCGACCACCCGAGTGCTACCGACGACTGCTACCGACGACTAGATGGCACTTACGGACCCAGTGACTGAGTCCGTAACAATAATAGACACGTTGGTGTTGAAGAGATAATGCCGCGCGCAAGTGCAGGGAGGTCGGGAACAGAAACGGTGCCCTGCTGGATTAGGTGGTTGCAAGTGGTCAGAAGCTGTCACGCATGCTTCTGCACGACATGAAACTTCGCCAAGGTGGCCGCCTGGATCGGAAACGCATTGAACTTGAGTTTATAAGCCCGCGCGTCAATGCGACACACTTGGGAGCACAAGGAATGAACCACATAGCCAATGGTGAGACAGTGAGGTAAGGGCAGTGAGTGGATGTGCTCATTCCTGCTAGGTTCAAAGAACCAAAACTCTTCTATTTCGCCCACCTGCCACACCCTTCAAATTGTTAAGAGAGCAATAATGAGACTCACGCATCCAACATGCTCCAGGAGGCCCACCCGTCGCGCCCCCTCATTTTCGATCGCAGAAGCACTTCTTCGTGCTTCTGCCACTCTCTATGCTTTCCTCTCCCCTTCACTTTAATGTTCGCCATCATCGAGTACACCAAAGGACCAGTATTTCTTTAACATTCGCTGCCTGTAGTACATGCATGGACTTTAGACTATCGACCACGCGTTTTTTCCACTTAGCTGCACACCATCTTTTCTCTTCCCTTACTCCCAGTGTGGCACTGGTCCTCCCTCCTTTTGGGGAGTGAAGTAACGACACCACAAAGATCTTGAGAAACATGACAATGATTGCCCATGACAAAGATGTGGAAGTAGGGTGATAAAAGAAAGAGAAGGTGACGAAAGAAAAAAAAAGGGTTATCGATTATCCTTGATCTTGATCCCCGCTCACTCAGCCTGCTATGTGGGCCAATCACGGACCTGTCGTGTGTCTTCACTGCAGCCGGTGGCCAACGCTCTCCCCCAAGCGAGTTTCTCGGGCCCTGACCGTAACGACAGGAAGTTCGCCCGCGCCAATGCTGGGCGAAAGTCCCAGTTCCAAGGACACATATCCAATCAGCCAAACGCTGAACCCAGCGAACCCAGGCCCCGTCTCATGGGCGGCTGCAGCCGCAGGGCGCCCAACGCTTACGGGTGGTCTGACGGCGGGCCGCATAGCTGGTGAGCGTTTTGCATCCCCCCTCTCTCGGCGAAGGGTTTTGTTGTTGATGATGGTACCCCCTCGGCGCTGAAGAACCCGAGTGACGAGACGTGGGTCATGGACGAGACGTCCTCACGGCGTAAGTCTATACGCGAGTGTGCGCCGGTCGATCCAGGACCTTGTCCTCAGTATCGACCGGAACGTGAAGGTCGATCCCGAGGTCGAAGACGTTCGTCCCTTTTGTCTTTATTTGCCTGGCTTTCCTTTTTTTTTTTTTTGTATTCGCGTCTCTGCTCTCGCGTGTGTGTATACACGTAGCTCCTATTGGACATCGCAGACGAATTCATCGATTCAGTCACCAACTTTTGCTGCCGTCTCGCGAGGCACCGCGGCGGCAAGATACTGGAAGTCAGGGACTTACAGCCCCCACCTCGGTACGCACATTTCAATTCCGCACTCCGCATCAGCCCCGGCCAGCTAGTACTATATGCTCTTCCCACAGAACGCGATCATAACATCTGCATCCCCAGTTTCGCATCGGACTTGACGCCGATCGCGCTTTCGCAGACAGGTGTGGCGCCCGCGCCTTAAGGCACACAGGGTACGAAGAAGGGCGTGCAAGGCGCGCAAAATTCGCATCATGCCCACCGTCTGGCCCAGGTGGCACAGGCCAAGCTTATGTAGACGCTCATTACAATCTCGGGGGTAATTAAATAAGAACGACCACGGCTTCTATCCACATAAAACAAGGCGAAAGCCAGCAAAGCGTAGTGGTATATCATGCCGCCATTCCCCTCAATAATCCCGCACTCGCAAATACGGAAATGATCATTTATTGAAAAGGATACAATAATACTAATATTGTTGTCGACGCCAGTTGGTCGCTGTATGGCATGAAAGGGCGCCTTGCTTGGACAGGGATGGGGGCTAACAAGCCTTCAAGTTGATTTGGTGATTTTCTTCGCGTCGAACTCGCGTTGGTTATACACCTGTGAGGCAGATATGTCAACGTCAATTGTAATAAAAGAACGACTCGGACTTGCGCTGGCTGGCATGTGTCACTGTATTGTCAATTGGTGGGCACCGTCATGACAGGTACAACTAACTCAGCGATCTTGCGTTTCGTTTGCCCATATGACAAGGTCACGGTGTCGGGAGAATAATCTCGAATCGCGGCACACATGTTGTTGTAGACGACCTCATGTTCGGGTTCATCTATGGTTGCCAAGAAGAGTTTGAGACATAGGGGTGTTTCCCTGTCGACACTAAGAGGTTCTGTGAGAGGAGACTGTTTCCCTTCATGAACGTCGGCAGAAATATGATCGTCTTCTGAGGTCTCACGGCCAAGACACTTGTCGAAATCCACAGAGATGCGAGGCGCCTCGAGGTGAGGCACGATATTGTCCGGGCTCCGGTCATTTGGGCCACCAGGGAGGTCATCGCGCCCGTGGCGTACGTTCTCATCCCCCTGTCCAGAGGCATCGTGATGGCCACGTTCTGGAGGAGAAGCCCCCCAGTCACCCTCGGGCGTCATGTGCTGGGATGGATGGGAAGTCGTGCAAGAGTCGGCCCGGGGCTCACCACCGAGGGGTTCTACGGTCCCGTCATCAGTCTGCTGATTTGGACCACGTTTCTGGGTGGGACCAGTATCGTAAGCATAATGGCCTTCCTGTGCCTGCTCTTCGGCAAGCCGCTCAGGCTCCCTTGAAGTGCGATGACCAGAGTCCAGTCGGGCCCGCTTTCCACATGGTGCACTAGACGAGTATAGTCCGGTACGTTGATGCAAGCGTTGATGATTAGAGGAGCTTCCGCCTGAATGCAGAGCATGACCGGCGTTGGCCCCCAGAGGCTGAGAGCTAGGTGCGTTGGCTCTGATCGGAAGTACTAGTGCACAATATGACGGGGATCGATCAGTGTGTGAGCACCAGCGAAAAGTGAGTGACTTACGTGAACCATAGCAATCCTCGTTTCTATACTTTTTATGGGCGTAAAAGGTTGCCCTTGAAACGTGCCGAAGACACTTGCAGTACCTCGAGCAATCACACTGGTACCTTTGTACGCGCGAGTCCCGAGACGTCGACATTAGACACAGCTGAGCGTAGCGCAATTGATCGAAGATAGTAGAGTAATAGAGAGAGATCAGAAGCCGCCGTGCACAGTGAGACCGAGGGAGGTTTAGAGCCGTCTGTAGTGCTCAGGTTACACTGATGACGTCACTGGCAGAGCACAATTCGGGTCAAATCAATTTACATACAGTACATTATCACAACATTATTTGCTCATTTGGAACCACTGCGCAATTTCATTATGTCCTTGTTCTGTTCGTGGTGCGCGTTGTCTATGTAGGGGTTTTTTTATGTGTGAGTGATGTGGATGGTTGTTCAGTTTTGATTTTACAGTAAGCTACGTGGTTCTAAGACGTCGGGAGGGTTCTTTCTCCTCTGGGGGGTCGGTGGTGTGTCCGTGTGCCAGTGTGTATTGACAGGTATGTGTATGGTACCTTTTTGCACCCATCCTTGCGCATGGGACAACTTTCACCACACACCACATGAAGGTCCCTCGCGTCCGATGGGTGTTGTTGGGTGGTGGTGAGACCGGTAAGCGCGCCGGGTGCTGTGGTATTACTGGTCCGTACATTTGTTGCCGTCTGAGCTCGAAGTTCTTCGATGGTTCATGCACGTTCATGTCGTCCATAGGATCGTGTACTAGAATCGCGGAAGGCGTAGAATTGGTCGTTCTCGTGTTGGATCTCAAACACTTTCATAGCACTCGACAGCTTGCTCAACGTCTCGGAACGAGCCATACCGGTAGTATCCCATGGGGCGTTTCCTTCTATGTGTAACTTATAAGGTCTGAGCCGGGGACGTTGTCTTGAGCGACCCCCTCCATCAATCGCGAAGTGAGTGAGAGTTAGGTCAATTCGGAGCGTCGGAAATTCGATTGGGGAAAGACCGCGGAACAAGAGGTTCGTATTTGTGAAGCTGGGAAACGGGTGCTGCGGTCGAATACGGGTCAAGCATAGGGCTCGAAGGGTTACATGTATCGAGTCATGTGAACATTGGAGAAGGCGAGTCAAGAGAAGAAAAATGGAATGGGTCGTATCGTAACACATAACGCGGTCATGTTGATTCATCTTCACATTCTAGAACCGTCACAGTCCAGCACCGCAGAGAATAGATTCATCTCAGCCAGCAACTCCTTCAAGTCATCGTCCTGCAGTTGGGGAGAGCAGCAGATTTCCGAAATGCTGGGGGGAACGACCAACACAAAATGCCAGTCCGCCAAGGGTGGCAATGCTCCCGGCACCATTTTTGAAAAGAAACGAAACATTCCTTTCTTTATTGGATGGTCTGACCCAGTGGCGAATTGAAAAATGTAGAGCTTTCCCTCGGCCATAATGAACAAATCGAACGCCACCTGGTTCTGAGCTTCCGGTACGTAGCAGACCCTATCTTTGATTGGGTGGTCCAGGCCATACTCTGGATATACGAACGTCTCCGCTGGCGTAATGTCAATCGGTAGCACAAGCGACCGATTCGCGCCGTCTCCGTGATTGGAGTGCCATCGGGGGAACTTCTTTCCTCGGCCAGATCCGTTCGAGTCCTGTTTAACCATGGGAACAAGCTTGAGCGCAGTCTTCTCTTCTAGCATTTCTTGGGCCAACGATTCGTACACGACGCCAGCAATGTGCCTTGTCCCTTCAACGTTCGCCAAGCTTTTGTGGAGTGCGATTCGTGCAGCTCGCGTTTCTGTTCGGAGTTGGTTCCGAAGCTTCAGCTTGATCATATGTGTGATGGGCTCCAGGCGCCCGTAGAAAAATTTGACATCATCGTCGCCGTCCCTCGGCAAACGTGTCAGGAGGATAAGAGTGTGAGATTCGTCATCCTTGTCGAAATCCACTTCGTCGAAAGCCATGTCCCTCAACTTCCTTAACGAAAGCTTGCGGAGTGCGGATTCATAGCGAGCTTTATGCGCAGCAAAGGTGGCCCTGTTACGGACGAAGTTGAAGCAAATGCGGGGAGTGGGGCCATAGTGATTATACATCTCGTCTATACGCGGGTCGTTGGCTTTAAGTCCATAAATGACAGCACTACACAGAACAAAATGTCAGCCCAAACATAGACAACGGAAGAGGATGAGCTAACGCTTTGGATATCTCCTCTCTCGTCCACGGATCCATAATTGCGATGGTACATTCCGTGGTCTTACTTAAACGTTTCCATCGAGCCGATTGAGGAGAGGAACATAATATAATAAGGTGTTTGGTTCTATGCGGAGCGAGATAATCCGGGATTCCATTCCAGCAGTCGTTGGCGTCAATAAGCGTCCAAATACGGGCCTTGAAATCAGTGGAGGGGTAGTCCGGCGGGACCATGAAGACGCCTTCCTCCACGAAGAGATACCGCTGCGTGGAATGGAACCAGATGACTGGCTTCTTTTCGGCAAGACGTCGGCACAAAGCATAAATGGGCCAATAACTCTTCCCTTTCAGCCCGTATATTTCAGAAACGGTAAAATCACACAGTAAAACGCTCACCAATGCCGGGTTGTCCTGTGATGACCACTGAGGGGGGACTAGGGTCGTCACAATGTGATCCCAGATACTTGTCGCAAAATTCATACAGCCGGATGTACTCTTTGCGAACCAAGAGCTCTGGCCATATATCTGGGATGCCGAGATTGAGGATGTAACAGCCGGGACCAGTCTCATCTCCCTCGTCTTTATCTATGTTCGTGGATTCATTTTCAGGCACATCCAGCAGACTCTGGAGCCAGAACTTGCGGTGCAGCTGTACGAGTGGATGAGAATAGGGAAGCGGGGTGACCTTGGCAGACTGGGGACGGTCCCGGATGATGGCGCTACACGCAGAGGGAGAACACTGTTCTACGAGGGATGACATTCGGTGTTGGGAAGAAGGTTGCGACTATATGCGACTATCATACTATAGTCGCGACCTCAGTCACCGATACAGTAACTGTCACCAATGACGCCAGGCTCAACCACTCATTAGTCACGTGCCTTGTAGAGTGAACGATTGGTCTCAGCTGCTGCTATCGGTTCTATATCACGGTGTAGGTAATTGCAACGTTATGTTCTTCGTTCATGGAAGTTAGCACGCGTAGTAACCAAGCTTAAGGTGATGCGACCGACGACTCGTAGGCTCCAGAGAAGATCATAGCAAAGGAAAAGACAAAGGCATAGGTCATGCGGTGAGACAATTCATGTCGTGGGGACTTTATTCGATCGCGGGAAATGTAATCAGAGACTCGCTTCTCGTGGGAATGTCTTGTCTTGAAAGAAGACGGCGACGCCGCGAAGTTGCAGAGGAAACCATAGAGTCACGCGCGGAGTTAATCCGAAGGCGCCGGGATAAAACTAAATGTAGTTTGCACACCAAAAGGGATCTACAACAGTGTTGGCACAGCGGAATGCTACGTGCTCCGCATAAACTGGACATGCAAACGTGCCGGCACCGCTGCACGCGTACAGCTATGACTTTGGACTTTTTGAATCGCTATCAGAGGAAGCTGTGCTGTCAACTGTGGCTGGTTCTGAGTCCGGGGAATCTCGAAGGTGGCCGAGTTAGTCACAGAGAGTCTGCGGTTACATGTGGTACCGACTCACCCATCAATTCTTTCACGACGCGTTCACCTATTTTGATAACACGCCTACAAGCCATCTGCCAAACACCACAACTGACGGACCCTAGCATTTCGGAAGTCGCATAGAGCTAACAGTGTCGAAAACGGCGATTGCCTTACCTGCAGGTGCGAATGGGAACGATAGCCACCAGGTTATTGGTCCGAACCAAGCCGCTGGGAGGTAAAATACGGCAACACGGCTGTACCACCACCCTATCGCGAACTGAAGGCCAGTTGTCATTGTCCATAGGGTAGTGTTGAACTTGAGCGAAAAAGACATTTTTGAGGCATTGAGCTCAGCGTCTGTGTGTGGAATTAACACAAGCAGCTCAAATATGTGATAGCAGCAGACACGCAACTGAGCTTCTCCAGATCCGCCAAGCCTTTGTCGACACTCCGACGAAGTTTGGCCCACTTCGCGAATTGGTCCTGAGCACTGGTCTGAAGCAATTCGGCCTTTTTTAACAATATTTCCGACTTGAGCTGCCGCTGACGACTCGCGGCATTCCGGTTGAAGATTCTTTGGTACGCGGACCACGCCTAGAGGTGGGAGTTGAACCGGCGAACGAACCACCCGGACCAGGAGCAAAAAATGAGCGTACGAAATGCAGGAGAACCGACTTTCCAATCCAGGAAATGAGCTCCGTGACAAAAACCAGGGCGAATATGGTGAGGATGAGAGACATGGGTGAGTCAACGTGTCCAAGTGAGTCGTTCTAGGAGGGTGTACCCTAACCCTACGCTAAGATTAACTCGCCCTGTGCCTCAGGTTTGCGCGGCTTTAGATGCATTCAATCGCTTCGTTATCGTCAAATGCTCCACACAGATCACAGGCAAACATTGAGCAAATTATCGACAGGGACAGTGCAAAGCCCGTCCGCTCCCTTGACGCCTATGAGGACACCCATGGGATCGGTCGCGGTCAAACGCATCACTCTCACTTCCAAGAAGAACTGGTGGATGGGTGCGCACAGTACGCGGTACAGATTAGAACCGAATCAGACTAACGACTATATACAGTGGAACTTGACGAGGAGGAGAACAAGTTGAATGCCTCACAGACCTTCCCACCACCGTCTGCAGAACCCACCCTGAACGACTATGTTCCCGATCATCCACCTACGTCGAGTGTTCCCGCCTCCCCCATATACCATGCGCCTCACAGAAATCCGGGCACCATCTTCTCCTTCCCTACACCCTCTATCTACGCGGCGCCGCACAATCCCACGGCGGCGCTACCACCCTTCGCCCAGGGCTCTGCGTCTGAGCTTTTCAAGTGCGTAGTGAAAAAGCCGGAAGTCATACAGCTAGAGATCAACGACGAGATGCAAAGCAACGCTCTCGATGTCGCTACTCAGTTCCTTGCCGAGTTACGCGTCTACACCCGTGTGGCACCGCACCGAAACATCCCCATCTTCCTGGGGTGTCTTGATGGCATTGGCATGGTCCTCGAATTTTTGGAGGGAGGGACACTTTACGACTACCTTAAGCAGCACGCGCCTTTCTCGCGCATTCAGTTACGGGATTTTCACAACCAGCTGCTCGACGCGCTCACACACCTGCACGCGTACGGACTGTCCCATGGGGACCTCTCATTGCTCAACGTACAAGTACTGGAGAGGCGTGGAGAACTGATGCTGAAGCTAATCGACTTTGGTCGGTCGGTCTCCGCTGATTCTTCATATGCACCGCCAGACGGCGATGCAGTCGATCCATGGGGATACCTAAATCCCGAACGAAATGAACCGCGCGTGGAGCAGATATTCCCGGGTACGCGCCCTTTCTCGGCGCCCGAGATCTTGCGAGGGGAGTGTCAGGATGCCCAGCTGGCAGACGCATATAGTTTCGGAATGGTTCTGGTGTGCTTGGAGCGAGGACAACTAGTCGACGTCAAGCCATGGAACCAGCGGAAAGACGTGCACCCAGCGGACCTCCTGGAAGGCTGTAAGTTGTTTGAAGAAAAGATACGACAATATCTTAGGAGATGGAACGAACGAAGAAGACTCTCGCGGGAGGACATGATGGATGACGTAACAGACTAAGCTATACCATGTAAATAAGACCACACAACCTTGTATTCAGTCGATCGCTGCACTCCGTTCGTCCACCATGGCTTTCGTCCATCCTTCACGAATGGCTCAGGTGCCTCAAGCCTCTCGCACCGCTCCCTCGCGTCCAGATAGAGGACGTGACCGAAGCCGTGACCGCGACCGTAGGGACGAATATCGACAACGACGGGACCGCGATCGCAGTGATCGTGACAGTGCTGAGCGAGACCATCGGTCTCCAGCCCCCCGGCCTACCTCTGGGCGCGAAAGTCCCCAGTATGGCGACTACACTCGGCGCGACTCTTCCCCAACCCGCGACCGCAAATCTGATGACTCCCGGCCTCGGTCAATCCCGCCGTCATTACCCTCTGGAGGCGAGTCCAAGCGGCCAGAGACAGCTCCCGAAAATGGACATCCTTGGCGTCAACAAGAAAACATGTACAGAAGGGATGGAGGGTTCGACGGAGGTGGCGACTACTTCGAACGGTACGTAGTTTCCTTTCTACTTTTGAGAAGTCCTCATTGTCTTTCGTACAGGCGCCGGCAACAACGGATTAACAGCACTTTCAGCATCTGGCCCCCATCCCCTCATGCCCCTACTCGGGAGCTGTACGTATCTTATATTGTTTCTAGAGCGTCTCGGCTCACCTCATGGACTTAGGTCACCCGAGCGCGACACGGGCTCGCGAAGCAAGCACAAACGACGTCGCACTCCTTCTGTCGACGAGACGGACAGCGAAGAGGAACGGAGGCGTCGCGAGAGAAAAGAACGCAAGCGGGAGAGGAAGGACAAAGAGCGGCGAGAGCGGCACCACCGGCGGTCGCAAACTTACTCGAGTGACGAAGCACGCGAGCGTGATCGTGACGGCAAAACTAAACAGAGCAGGTCGTCGTCGGACCGCGATCCTCGTAGGACGAGAGCTCGCTCGCTCAGCCCACGTCGCGAACAGTCAGTCGACGAAGACGACTGGGTGGAGAAGCCTGCGCCTTCGGGTTCATTTGTCCCCGTTGTACCCAGTACTGCCGCCCCTCCGAGCATTCCATCGCCATCTGCGTCTCGCGCTGTCCAGAGGAAGGCAAATGATGGTGACTCGTCCGACGATGATGTTGGCCCGTTGCCAGCAGCCGTACCAACAGCACCGAAGAAAGTCGACGAACGCGCCTACGGCGGGGCTCTCCTACGAGGAGAAGGTAGTGCCATGGCCGCTTTCTTACAGGATGGCACGGACGTGCGCATTCCGCGCCGTGGAGAAATCGGTCTTACGTCGAACGAAATCGACAGGTTCGAGTCAGTGGGATATGTGATGAGTGGCTCGCGTCACCGTCGCATGAACGCGGTGCGCATGCGCAAGGAAAACCAGGTTATCAGTGCCGAGGAGAAGCGCGGAATATTGAAGTTGCAGCAGGAGGAGAAACATAGGCGCGAGGCTATTCTCAGAGAGGAGTTCCAAGAACTCTTAACTGACAATCTCAAGGGAACTGAAAGCGGTAAAACCTCAGATAGATATTGAGCGTCGTCATCTACTGGTGCAGTGTGTAGCTACACATAACAACGTAATACACTCATAAGGAGTTTTGGTGCGGAATTGAGTCGGTTGCTTTAGAGTTCCTGATGAGAAGGTTTGCTAGTCAGACCGACGAGCTCGACGTCGAAGACCAAAGCCGAGTTGGCTGGAATAACGTTCCCAAACCCACGCTCGCCTACATACGCACGTCAATACGAAAGAAAGGGTGGACAGGCAGGGGGAGCCACGAACCATAAGCCATGTGGGGAGGGATGGTTAGTGTACGCTTTTCGCCGACGCACATCCCGACGAGGCCTTCATCCCAGCCTTTGATGACCTGTCCGACGCCAACTAAAGGGGAAGCGTAAGAACATCCACGACAAAAGAAGGACCGAAGGGCGCACGGGTCAAAGGCAATGGTTGACCGCGGTCGTGACTAAGATTTTTTTTTACAGTCAACACGGTTGCAACAGAGACAGTTCGGGAACGTACCTCGAGTCGAATTTATTGCCATTGGAAAATAGCTTGCCGGTCTGCAGGGGAGGGGTGAAGGTTTAGATACGTCCAAGGTGGGGATGCAGAATGCCAACAACGCACATAATGAACCTTGATCGCGTCGTTCTTCGCCGCTTTGACACTGCAGTCAGAAGGTTCGAACGTCGTTTTTATGTCCAATTCCGTTGGGGCTTGCTGCTGCGCCAACGCGAGCAGTCCGAAAGACAGCGAGAGCCAGTGTAAGAGTTGCATGGTGTTTGAGTGACCTCAGTAGTCAGTTCCGCCTCAGCACTTGTCCGGAATTGGCCGGGGCTGCTTATTGTTCTTCGACTCTGGCTGAGCTACAAAACGTTATATGGTACGGTGCTTTGCTCGTCTGAGGCTTTGCTTTTTCGACAGGAATGACTTGGTTATCCGCAGTTTTCGCTCCCGTCTTCTGCTGGATCCAATTGCATCCCATATCGACCTCTGTCTGCGTCATAGTCACCATCTATCATGTTCACGCCTGGCTCTACCCCGATCCTTTGATGAAGCTGCCATGCCCTCCGGGAGGGCGTCTGTTTGGCGGACATGTATACAACATTATCAAGTGCGTATCCCTGGCCGTGAACAGTACAGGCTATCGTCTGATTCGCCTCAGTTCCGGACATTCTCCCATCCTTCACGAGAAATACGCCCGAGAGCTAGGTAGGAACGTGCGCCTGCGCGGCGTCCATCCGGTCCGTACCAGTTGTCGTGTGTGTGTGTGCACACGCTGACCCCATTTCCAGTGGGAAACGCGACTGCTCCCGCTGGACCCAGTCACGGTAGCCCACGTCGTGAAGAACCCGACGATCTACGAGAAACCCGCGCCGTCTCGGAGGCTCATCGAAGGGCTCATCGGATGCGGCATGCTCGCCGCGGAGGGCCCCGTGCACAGACGCCAGCGCCGCGTCGCCACACCCGCATTTTCGAACCAGAACCTGCGCGCGCTCGTCCCGCTCGTGTTCAACAAGGGGGAAGAACTGAAGGACAGGTGGATGGGCCTCATACAGGAACAGGCCGTCGACAGCTCGGAGAAGCCGAAAGGCATTCGTCTGGATGTCTGCCATTGGGTGAGCCGCGCAACGTTCGACGTGATAGGAATCGCTGGTGCGCCCCCCCCACGGGTTTCCTGTCTCGTCCCCCAGCCAACACTTCACCCGCCTAGGGTTTGACTACAACTTCAACGCTATTCAGAACGAAGAAAATGAGCTGTTCAGCGCGTATAAGGACATGTTCGAGACAGCCATTTCTCAGTCTCAGAACTTTCGACAGGTGCTTACGTTCTACTTCCCATTATACGAGCGTTTCCTCGTAAGGTTTTCTTTCCAAAGTAGTAAATCTTTGTTGATGCTGGTTCAGTCGGACGAGGTAACGCTCGCAGTGCGTCAGGGTCGGGAGACAATCAGTCGTGTAGCGAAGCAGCTCATCCAAGAGAAGAAACAGAAAATCCAGGAGGAAGAAGGAAGTGGTAAAACACACAGCGGGCGGGACTTATTATCTCTCCTCCGTATGTTTAGCCATACTCTTCGTGCTTTCCTTCTGATCCTTCGACAGTCATATCTAATGCGGCAACCGATCTCCCACCTGAACAGCGGATATCAGACGACGACATCCTCCACAACATCAATACATTTATGTTTGCCGGCTCTGACACAACCTCGCTGGCTCTGACATGGACCCTGCTCCTTCTTGCGAAACACCGACCGATCCAGGACCAACTACGCGCAGAACTGTGCAACATGCCCCGCCCGGATAACCTTGGCGACGAGGCGGTCTTGGCACACTATCAAGAGCTGGCCGCCTTGCCGCTGCTAGAGAAGGTTTGCCGCGAGTCGCTTCGCATAGTGCCCCCCGTGCACTCGTCGATCCGCGTTGCGACGCAAGATGATGTGCTGCCGGTGTCAAAGGGTGGTGGTGGCGACGCCATCCACGTCCGGAAGGGCACGCTAGTGCACATACCCGTCGAGGGGATGAATCTGGACCGAGAGATCTGGGGAGCAAATGCATGGGAGTTTGTGTAAGCGAGTTTCGGCACTGATTGAAATATCGTTTACAATGCCGCTGCCGTAGGCCGGATCGTTGGGACAACCTGCCAGAGGCTGTCGCATCCCTACCCGGTCTCTACGCGAACACGATGACTTTCTCCGCTGGTCCCCGTGTACGTCATTTGCCCATGCGACTTTGAAATACCCAACTAAACTCTGCCAGTCGTGCATCGGCCAGCGCTTTTCGCTGATCGAGATGAAGACATTCCTGTACATCCTGATCACCAACTTTGTGTTCTCCGAGACAGACGAGAAGGTCGTCAAGGCGAACGTGTACGTGTCTTTGCTTTGACAAAAGGATGACCGGCTGAAGGCCTGGGCTTGTCGCAGTGTACTCACAAGACCCTATCTATCACGCAAATTCAAGGAGGGGAGTCAGTGTCCGATGATAGTGACCCCCTACCGTCCCTGATGAAACGATGTAATTTATCCTTTGTTGTACTTTATTTTCCATCATCGGTAATCTGCGCGCTGAGACCGCCCATGCACTGACTGGAAACCCGCCTAAAGTCTTTGTGGTAGCAATTCTCCATGCGTGGAATCGGCCAATATCACTGACTACCTCAATGTTACCGACATCCTTATACACAACAGGTTTGTGATAGATTTACATTACGTCGTTGAATAAAGAACGAATGGGGAGGGGGTATGCAATGTAAGTATCTACGATAAGTAAGCATTAAACCTTTGAAATTACAATGTGCGCGAATGCAAGCCAAAAAAAAGATAGATGCTGCTGAGGACCCTGCCTCCTTCACCTATGACTTCTTCCTAATAAACTACAGGCCCCTTCTCTGGGGCTTTTCTTCAGTCTCGATGAACGACGTCTTGAAGTCAGGTTCCGACTTTCCCGCCGCACGCAGATGACCAGCGGGAGTCCCAGCTCGCTCCGACGGTCTCTGCACCTTCGACCAAATCTGCCAACGAAACGACACGGGCGGCGCAGTTCTGACAACACGTGGGTCCGCCGGCGCCGTCACAGCCGCGCCGTTGGAGTTGGACGCCTTACGGGTGAGGGAGAGGCTCCTCAGCGGCTTCCTGAACACGGTGGTGCCGCCTCCCCCCTCATCCGCACCACCAGTGGTGAGGATGCGCAGGCTATTTTTCCGCCGCTGCCACGCCACAGGCGGGTGGACTTTTCTCTTGAGTACGAGGCGTAGGCATAGGTGCAGTAGGTGCAGGTCGCGGTGCCTCGAAGGCACCGTTGTCGATCGTCGAGAGTCCGATGCCGAGGGAGGAGGCGGAAGGAGGGCCGATATAGAATGATTGTCCCCGAGGCAAGTCCGGCGACGACCCCCCAGGCCGACGCGCATACGACGACTCGCGCGAAGGGTAGGACGACGACTCATCCCCACCAGAACGGGACTGCGCACGAGGACGGGGCTGGCCTGGCCTCAGCGAATTCTGAGAATAGTCGCTTTGGGGACTTGGGAAAGTGCTCTCGGTCTCGGGTGAGGAGATGAGGCGGTCGTCGGTGTCCGAGTCACGCCCGGGAGAGGACCCCTGGGATTGAGCGACGATGTCATCCGGGCCCCACGACGAAGGATCATAATCAAGGTCTGAAAAAAGGGGAGTGACGCGGTACGTCTGGATGGTGGTACGCTCTGTCATTCAAGGTCCGGTATCGACTGAGGGGTGACAGTGATGGAGTAGGGGATGCGGCAGCCGAGGACGCACGCGGCCGTCGGGAACTGGACGAGACAGGCGGCCCCACACCCGGTTCCGTTGGACGACCGAACCCTTTTCCCGGGACTGGGACGCGTGCGGAGTTGGCATCAGCGGATACAAAGACTCCCCGTTTGAGATGTTGGGCATCGCCATTCCGTAAGTGCTGCACTCGCCTGTTGTAGTATGAGTCCCCTTGCCACAGGTCGCTGGGCTCTACTGCGCTCCGACTATACGCGTGCCCACCTTCATATCCAGCTACCGGGCCAGTACTGGCGTCATAGCCGCGACGTGCATGGCCTCCCCTGGTCACGTCCGCGCGGAATGCTGCTGCAGCACGGGTTGGCAGTGCCTGGGTGGGGATACGGGGGCCAGAGTCGAGCTCGGCCGCACTCTGCACCCTGCGTGGAATATGACGCGTCGATGATGTGGGTGATTCCACGAGCACAGGGTCCGCTCTATCTCCCCTAAATCGCTTTGGATTGCGGCCGCCGGAAGGACCGGCCATTGCATCCTCCAGTACAACTACAGGGCTCTCATCACCCGGCAGGAAGCGCGAGACGCCTGCGAGAGGTGGTATCTCATGGGTCACTTGTTGTGGCTGTGGCGATTCGATGTCGGGGCTGAGGTCGAGGAAGTCGGGAAGGGAATCGTGCATCTCCTCTGAGTGGGCGTATTCGGCATCTGTTGGGCTGAAAACATTGGGAAGTCTAGCCCGTGAAATACTGCGATGGTGGAGATTAGCACTGGCATTAACCCTGATCGAGACTTTGGATGCGGACCTTGAAGGGTCACCTTCCGCAAGCGGCGGGGCGTTGTCAGGAGCAACGCGCTCACTCTCCACGCGAGTTACACTGAGCGCGCTCAACGGGTCCTCTTGCTTAGACCTACTATCCGGAGACCCAACAGTCACTAGAGAGTCAAACCTAGATAAAGGATAACTGTGTGCATGGAAACCGGGGCAGACATTACCTCTCAAATCGCCATGCCCGTGGGAGCTTGAGTGGTATTGAACAGAGTCTCCATATTCTGCTAGGTCACTCGCGGCATCATCGCATAATAAGCTAACGGGATCATGAGAATGCTGGTCCAAATGGGGGAAGGTGGAGAAGTCCCGAGCGTCTAAGGGAGCATCGTCTGCGCGCCGAATGAAGAATTGCCGGAATGCCAAGAGCTCATCTGAAGACAAGAACTTGCCGCCATGTGGTTGTGAGGCATCCGACAAGCGAGAGTCGCAAACAGAAACAAGACGAGAAGGCATTTCCCTCTACCCAGAGTATGCTGCCGTGGGTCGGCGGTCGGCGCGCTAGCTGCTCAGCGACAGAAGAGCGCCTAAGGAAGCTGATTGTAATGGAACAGTGAAGTTTTTTTTAACAAAAAAATTTGACAACAGGGAGCGAGGCAATCTGATCAGGTTGGGGTGAAGACCAAAGGATGGCAGCTCACTGGAATCGGAGAGTCCACTCGTTCCTCCAGTGAAGGTGCTGAACCGCTGAACGCAGGGAGTCTGGAGTTGATGAGGAGGGGAGCTCAGTACGCGAGGCGAGCTGTCAGAAGCTGCGAGCGAATGGTAGCTTCTCGCGAAAGCGAAGTCACAGACTCGAAACTGCTAAGTGGACCAGCCAGTGGTGGAAGAGAAACACTGTTCTGGAAGGTAAGAACCTCAAAGTCTGATGG
Source organism: Lactarius hengduanensis (assembly GCA_021525025.1). Taxonomy (NCBI): domain Eukaryota; kingdom Fungi; phylum Basidiomycota; class Agaricomycetes; order Russulales; family Russulaceae; genus Lactarius; species Lactarius hengduanensis. The sequence goes on along the minus strand of JAKELI010000087.1, from coordinate 31,155 downwards.
GTGAGGGAGTACTTGCCTGCTGCCGCTGCTCGCTAGTAGACTCGGAGTAGCAGGAGAGAGGAGATGCAGGAAATGGACGCCGAAGGGCCGCCATTTTAGTCGTTTGGGGACTGAAGTCATACGTTCCATAACTGGCTGAACTGTATTTGGGCGTAGAGCAGATCCAATCAAGTCCTGATGTGCCTGTCAAAGGAGCGCGTAACTTGCCTGCGTAAGCTTTAAAAAGCACGGAGAAACAGACTTGTTCTCTTCTTCAGCCATGCCCTGGGTACCTTCGCAGCTGAAGCGCTGTAGATCGCAAGGGAGCGGCCGCCTTTGCTCAAGATGCGCTCCTCATCTTCCTAGATGACGGGTAGAAACTCTAATAGCATGAAGCGAATCTGAACTACCGCCAGGAACGTAGAGGAAATCGCGGAGGTTCGCACACACATGAAACTTCTGGAATAGGTCCATCAGACCTGGGTAAAGGGAACCGCCGTCAGACAGTGCAACCCAATGGTTAAAGAGGACTCACGGTAATAGATGTTGCGTGCTCGTTCTCACACCGCATGGTGTCGCGGATATGGCACAGATGTGCACAGGGAAGGAGGTGTGCAGCGCTGAAAATAGGTACTGCACAGGAAAGAACGAAGAGGTTACCCTGATTAGGTCAACACCTGGACGCAAGTGGTTCTGCAAGTCACGCAGCGGCCCCGTCGCAGAAACTTGAATCAGACGAATGAATATCCCTAGCCCGAGGCATCTCGGGACCAATGACGTTGACCAGTACCGTGACCCAAAGTCCGAAAGCCGACGAGAGCAATTCCGCCATCAAAGGGTAATGAGAATGCCGCATTTCTTCTCGTGGTGGCCGTACCTATGTAAAAGTTAACTTTTCATTTTCTGTAGCTTCAACAACACATCGTAGCTACTTCATATTGTACATACCAATAGAAGAGTGGAAATGGATTTTATTTTATTTGGCTCCTATGGAGCACGACCGACTTCACTGCACCCCCGATGCAAATGTGATCGCGCACTGGCCCCCCAAGGTGAGATTGCCTTCTACCACTCTATCGCATGTACAATATCACCCCAAATTTATCATGGGCGTTCTCATTGGTCTATTCTAACACTCCATTCCAACAGATCTGCGTGGCATTTATCAAGATTGTTGGGATCTGGCGGTCTGGGCCTTTACTTTTCACAACTCCCCTCTCTTCCTTGTCGCTTGTTATGATCTCATATCTACAGATCCTACTATACCTACTGTATTTTTTTTGGGCAGAAAGGGCCACGGGAAGATGGTAATCTGAGGCCATTTAGAAAATTTGCATCTACCTGACACCACTAGTACTGCATCATCGTCTAAGTACAGTACACATGGGGAACACAAGAACACATGGAGATGGGTTTTTGATTCAGCTTCACTGACGTTACTGTAGCACTGCATTACAACTCAATGTCGGCCGCCGCCGGTTGCAACGCGGATCCTGTCGCTTCAGGCAAAGCAATTCAGTACACTACGGCAGCTAAAAAGTTTACGCTTGACGGCGACCACACACTGGCACACTTTCCTCATTTCAAATGTACTAGTAGACCTAAGATTCACGGGGATAACCAGCTCAATTCAATACTCAATTCGATATACAGGATAAGATGCCGTCGGCCACGCAATGGCGTACGGTGACAAGATCACTAAAGTAACTACTGCACTGCGCGTTAGGCGAGAGAGCCCTGCAGGGATCACGTATAAGCGCGAGGATGGGAGACATAACCCTAAAAGCTCACCATGGGGTCCCAAGGTGGGAGGACAACCCTGTCGCCACTCTCAAACACCTTCACAAGATCCTTCGGGGCCAAAGTCTTGGGCACGACCACCTGGTATACAAACCTGAAAAAAGACGTTCAGAATATAACGAAAGAACGAAATTCAAAAGAGACACACTCGTCGAACCACCGGTCGGTCATGACAAAGAAGCCCTTCTCTCCCCTATCCTCACCCCATGAATTCTCGACCTTATAACGTAGAGGCTTTCCAGTCTGAAGGTCAAGATGCACCCCAGAGATGACCATTGCATGGGTCATCGAAGACTCATTGGTGCGCAAACGATCGGCTTTTGAAAGCGAAAGCGAGATGTCGAAAGCATTCTTGAAAACGAAAAGGATTTCCTTCCAGAACGACGGCCAGGATAAAGTAGGGGCTTACCTCATACTCGAACAAATTCGTGTCCATGATGCCGGACTTGCTTTCCGAAAATTGACCAACGTCGCAGCCAAAGAAGACTGGTTGACCAGCTTTAAGCGTCTGATAGAAAAAGGATCAGACCTCTGGCGGCAGCGATGTAATGGTGGTGCATGATATTACCTTTACTATAGCACTCTTCAAATTCTCAATTTCCGTGTTAACATCTACTTAATCGTTAGCCGGGATGACGATTGATAAATAATTTGACGAACAAAGGACGGGTCTTCCGCCCCAGATATTGCCGAGTTTATCAACCGTGTAAAGCTTCGAGTAAGGGTTACGGGGATCATTAATCAAAGAGAACGAGTCGGAGGCGGGGTATTGCTTGTTTGTGAAGGACTAGACGGAAAAAAACAATAAGCAAGACGCTTGGAAATGAGAACGCGTTGGACACACGTCATAAAATTGCTTCGCTGTACCCTCCCATCGTCCGGTCTTCCCGTCTTTGTCATAGTAGTCCCACACAAACTTATCGTTTGGCTGAGGGGGTGCGCCTAGAGTCGCACTCATCACACTGTAGACTTCACCTAAAAGCTCTTCCTTCTTGGAACGAAGAGTAGCGATGATGTCACCCTCGGAGAGCCCTGTTCCGCGTAACGACGACGCAAGATTACGCAAGACGAGAGCATGCTCGCGGAGCTTGGTCTTGAGAAGCTTGTTCAATGGGCCGGACAGAGATGAGTGGGTAGATTCAGGGTAAAGGGTCTGGGGGACCACGCCATAGTTCTGTCAAAGACCTCAGTACACGTAATCTTCGAACGATATGATAATGCAGTTACCTCAAGCAAGTTGACAACCATGTCCCACTGACCACCATCGCTAATGAGGTCGCTTGATAGGTGGTTAATGAGGCGATCATCGAGTGGCCGGTCAGCTTCTTGAATTGACAGTTCAAGATAATAGTTAGATTTGTTGAGTTTGTCCCAGAAAAATAGGTACGACTATAGCGTTGTCAGTATTGTGAAGGCAACGATGGATATGCAACATGCGCACCTGGGACAGCTGGAACTCCTTTAAATTGAGCTTCTTCATGATCTCATACCGCAAGATATTAGTCGTGGCAAAAAGCCAGCAGCGACCGCTACTCTTCTGATCAGTGATGGGGCCGGTCTTAAAGTCGAGCTCAGTGTTGAAGACATGTACATCCGCGACGTGTGCCTGACGGCGAACGAGGGCGCTGCTGAGGTTTGAGTGGGAGAGGATTGCGCGCGCGAGCTGCGTCTTTGCGGAAGCTGCGGCGACGGCCTCCCAATTGGAAACGCTGTCCAAAGATAGCGATCCGTCGGCGGAAACGGGAGCGGAAGCACAAGATGTTGGGACCGGAACGAGCTCGCCTCGTTTTTCATCGATTTCCATCTTAACAGGCTGAACTGGTTTCGACGGTGTGGAACCCATGGTGGTGTGAGCTGGCATGAGGAATGTCCTGTCCTAACCGTTTAGTGCTCGCCAAATCCTTTTTCAAATTCATTTCATCAGCCAATTAGGTAATCATCGCCTCCATGGCTGAGTACACCGCATTAGGACGTCTTTCAAGTCCTGCAAGGCTGCAACTCGAACTCCAGATTTGGACTTGAAGACAACCAAGGTGTAACGTGTAACCCCCACCAGAGTTTGGAGGGGATTTGGTACAAAGTCGTTACGGGAAGGCACCCATGTCTCTTCTGGTCCTGCGCATGGGTGCAGCCAAGGATGCACCCACGTGGAACTGAGCGGACCCGTGAGATAAAGCCGCGCTGACACTCGGACTCAGATCTACTTATGGCTTGGACAGAACACACTCGCTACCCTATGATAGCCCAGATATTTTTGGTTTCGCGTCTCGCGCATGGATACAGACACGTGGAACCAAACGGGGCCAATAGATAAGGCCGCGCTGACCCTCGGACTCGCACCACTTATGGCTCAGACGAAACACTCGCCGCCCTGTGATCGCCCAGAAATTCGCGGCCCCTAGCTGAGCCTTTTCTCAGCAGTCGGCCAATGGTTACCCTTTGATTCGGTAGGTGAGTGGAGTGGGGGTGCCTAAGTGCATGGACCATTGCACGGATCCTTTTCAGTTGCTGCACCGGGTCCGAAATCGAACGTATATCTCGCATCGGACAAGTATCGTGTGTTTCAGAAGAACGGAACGGTACCATAATTCTGGTCGACCGCGTAAGTGCTGTGTTCAACAGAGGTGAGAGGTCCTGAACCGGGTTTTCCATGAGGAGTGCACCAGGCACCTCCACCTCGCTCTAGTCAACTACGTGTGAGCGACACGGCGGATCATTTCCCACCTGTTCTATATCCATTTTCGCATATTCTAACTGGGTGCTTCGCTCAGGTAATCTCTTTTGATTTTAGCGACTTGGTTCATGACGTTCTTGGGACTATCTCGGTCTGCGTCCGAATAGCAGCTCTAAGCGATGTCTCAGCGACTAGCGGTGTACGGTGAAATCATTCCCCACTCGCGGCGCATGGGGCGGGATTGACATTTGCTCACAACCGATGGGTAGATGGAACTTATTGTCGGGGTCCTTGTCGATTACCGCCGAGTTGCAGCCATCCGGCTCCGCGCTCGGGCTTCCTCCAAGTCCACTGCTTCGGGTACTTCATGCACTTTCTCATGCCATGTATGTCTTGGTTACAAACACAGCTGCACTCCCATGTACGTCTACGACCTCCAAAATCGCGGCACCTGTCGATCGGTTATCCCTGCTACACGGAAATTGCCCTTTCGCAGTCCATTCAACTAGAGTTTTGCCTCCGTATCCGTCGTGGTTTTCCGAAAGCAAATTTCTCGCGTTGTGTGGGAGACATCTACGATGATACCGGGTCTACCCCGGATCGTTGTAAGACCAGCTCTCCTATTGGCCTCGGATACGTATCACCTTTCCCTACGTTCTTCACCCCAATAGCTCTGCGTCGCCATCACTGTGGTATAAAAGCCCCTCGATTGTGTCTACATTCTGTAGGACTTTCGGGCATACTCCTGACGCAGTTCTACTCATTCTCTGTGTTGCGAACGATGTTCTTCAAGTCCTTCGTTGCCTTGTCTGCCCTTGCTACCACGGCAAGCGGTTTGTGCCATTCCCTTGCTCACCGACAAGCCCAAAGCTAACGACTGCCCTAACAGCTGCTCTGACCCGTCGCGTCACCTGCCCCGACGGAAACGTTGTTTCGAACCAAAAATGCTGTTTTCTCTTCCCCATTCTGGAGGACCTTCAAACCAACCTCTTCGAAGGTGCCGAGTGTGGCGAAGACGCTCATTCGGCCCTGCGGATCGCTTTCCATGACGCTATCGGTTTCTCTTTGAACAAAAACGTGTATGTCCCACTTTCTGACTTCTAGATTTATGATACGACATGTTTGAAACAGCGGAGGAGGCGCCGATGGTTCAATTCTCGTGTTTTCCGACACTGAGCTTACCTTCCATGCTAATGGTGGCATCGACGACATCGTTGCGGCTCAAACTCCGTTCTTTCAAAAACATAATCTCAGCGCTGGCGACTTGTAAGTTCGGTTTTGATAATCGTAGAGTCGGCCTCTCACCGCGGGCTACATTCTACAGCATTCAGTTTGCTGCTGCCGTTGGCGTGGCCAATTGCCCCGGAGCCCCAAGGCTGAAGTTCCTCCTTGGTCGTCCTCCTCCTAAGGCCCCAGCCGCCGATTTGACCGTCCCAGAACCATTTGGTGAGCTTATTCACCACATATCGAGCTTTGTTTCTTAATATCCTGTAGACAATGTCACGAGCATTCTAGCTCGCTTCAAGGATGCTGGCTTTGCACCTGTTGAGGCTGTTGCCTTACTTGCGTCGTAAGTGTAATGTAGTATTGGATCATGAAAAAGTCTCATATTCCTCATTTAGCCACACGATCGCTGCAGCCGACGAGGTGGACCCAACCATTCCGGGGACACCCTTCGACTCCACACCGGGTATCTTCGATTCTCAATTTTTCATCGAGACCTTGTTAGTGGGCACCACGTTCCCTGGTACTGGCCCGAACCAAGGCGAAGTGGCGTCCCCCATCCTCGGAGAGATGCGCCTCCAATCCGACTTCCTTCTTGCCAGAGGTGCGTCTGTGTTTCGGACATTGTTTCATCTTCCCTGTGAATGCTTATTTGCGTTAATGATAGACTCCCGCACTGCTTGCTTCTGGGAAGCTAACGTTATTAGTCCTACTTTCATGAGAGACGCCTTCGAGGTCGAGATGTTGAAGCTCTCCCTACTCGGCCAGGACATTTCCACCCTGACCGATTGCTCCGACGTCATTCCAGTGCCTGCGCCTGTCCAGGGCACTGCGCATCTTCCGGCCGGTTCTTCTCTCAAAGATATACAGGCATCTGTACGAATATTTTCTTCCAAGTTGAGGGCCAAGATGCTGACTAATCGGAACACTTAGTGCTCCTTGCTCGCGTTCCCCACTCTTACGGCCGACCCCGGTCCTGCCACTAGCGTTGCTCCCGTCGGCTGAACACGGTCCTGCCATCAGCGTTGCTCCTGTGTAAGTCAACTATATACATTTGTCTCCAGACTAGAACTAACGACATTATTGTCAGCAGCATAAACTAATAAATATTCAGAGGCTGGCTTTTCTCGAAATTTGGTTCGGTTCCGTAAACGTAGACAGGCAAGTAGACAGGCACGTCGCAAGCCCGTCGTGTCTCGTCGAAGTCTTCTGTGTATGTGAAATGAAAGGGTGTATTCTTGTAGAATTGAAATCGGAGACTTTTTGAAGTCAATCGAAATACTTCCCGTCTTGAGTTCAGCATACAGTCGTCTGCCCTCCGCCAGGGCCATCTATAGGGGCCCCTCAGGGGCATAGTAGTCAACGTAGATACCTGATACGTCCTGCATTCATCTGCCAGCCGTCTAGTAACCCATGGCGGCCTTGATTATGGCTCTCTAGGTACACCGACAACGAGATGCGCGCGCGGCATGCATCTAATCGACCACTCTGACGTCAGCCCTACTTCTAGTAGTCGCTGGCTATGAGCGTGTTGGGACTCACCCTCAACCTGCCGTTCGTCCCCGGTTCTCAGAGGCGGTGTTCCAGTTCCACGCTCATATGTGAACCTTGCCGCCGTGGGCCAAGTTCACCTGAGGCCGCACCTTCTCGGGTTACACTGAACCTACATGCTCGGGCTCTTCGGAGGGGCGAGAAACATCATTTCTGACTCTGGTACCCATAGAGCGTCACTTTCGTGAAGTTCCGTCCAATCATCACGCGTACATTGGAGAGCTATGTGTGTGTGCGAACGCTTGGAAGGTTCTCTATTCATAGAAGAACCTAAGCGTGGATCCTATATTCTGACACCGGTTCCGCCTTGAACTCGAGTTCTCACGTTGGTTCTCACTGGCATGTGCACAGGAAGCGGTACCGTGAAGCTCGGAGCTAATACTGCCCGGTCCGACATCGACCCAGTAGACTACCGGTAGACACATAGATACCCGGAAATTCGGTGGCGTCATGCCCTCGAATCATGGCGTTGACTAATCCCGGCGGCTTGAATTTTAGATCAAACCAAACTCGAAGAAATTCGACGCATGGTGTCGAAGAACACCTCCTGGATGGGGTGACGTCTCAAACCTACAGATATGTCGATTCATCCTTTTTCCTTCTCTGAAAGGTATCGAACCGTGCTCAGAGCTTGGCTCAGAGGGTGGCGGTGCCTTGGACGGTGTCCTTGACCGTGTGTCTCTTTGATTGATGGCATCCGTTGCAGGTCTTGACGTGAGTCTTGACTATTCTCGCGTAAATTGATGCGGTGCCCTGTAAGATACGGGGGCCGAAATCGAGGAACACGTCCAAGCCTGCCTCCAAACCGTGACTCGAACCGCCGAAATGCGAAAACACTGCCAGGACCTGCTTCAAAGTTCTCCTTTTGCACCGGCTACCAGGTTCTGGGTTTGTGCTAGCCCCAGAACGTACAGTCGACCGTTTCGAGAGCCTCTCCTCCGCCCCATTCAATATATTCACCCATCAAAATCACTATGCCGATTCCATGTGCTGCAGGCAGGTACCAGTGCAGCCACAGCCGGACCGCGTGGCTCATGTGACCGCCCAAAGGAAGTCGCCGAATACGTGGTGACCGAGGGCGCCTGCCGGCAGTGGTCTCCCACATATTCACCCTTGCATTCCCACCTCACCGTTACTTTCTAACTCCCATTTCCTTATTAACACGTCACTCAGGGAAGGGCCGGCCATGTTGTCAAGAAATCTGTTTCGAACTCAATCTGAAGTTGCTTGGCAGTCATTTGAATTGGTTAAATATTAGTGCTCTACTCTTTGGTGCGCGCGCGCCCCACGCCAGGACATTAAATGGCAAAGGGCCGGTACCGTCGCCACCTACACAGCTATACAGTCACTCTGACGCCAACGCTTCTGGTATTCTGAGAAAATCCCCTTCCAGTTTATTGCCCTATTGTTCGACTTTCAAATGAGGTTAAACTCCCATGGACATCGACGATCTGGTGTTCGATCTTTTGCTCTTCACATGCTCCGTTTCCCCTTTTGCGTGAAAGGAGCGCGTTTGCGGTCCTCTCCTCAACGAGCTGACGTCCCATCACCCCTCGCGGCTGTCCGGGACTGTGGGAGCCCTTAGAGATGCCGTTGAATTGAAGTCAGGCTGGCTCTCCCATTGGCCTGGAGCCTGGGCAACCTGTTCACCCGCTGTTCACTCTGCTGACTCTGTATTAGTCCCCGCTGCAGCATAAAAGGGCCCCAGGTAATGCTTGTACTCTGCACCACTGCACTCCCAATTCCATATCCAATACACCTCTATACTCCATACCGCGTATGATATCTCTACAGTCTCTCACTGTCTTGCTCGGCCTTACTGCTGCCGCCGAGTGGTTGGTTTTATTCCCTCGCATAAGCGTCTGGGACCGACGTTAATGACTGTCATGGCAGCTACTCTGACCCGTCGTGTTACTTGTCCTGGCGGGAACGTCGTCAGGAACGGGGCCTGCTGCGCTCTCTTCCCTGTTCTTCAGGATATCCAGGCCAACCTCTTCGATGGTGGCATATGTGGCGAAGACGCACATTCGGCCCTGCGGATCGCTTTCCATGACGCTATCGGTTTCTCTCTAACTAAAAACGTGTACGTTCGGTTCCTTGTCTTCGAGATTAACGATACGACGTTTTGGGACCAGTGGAGGAGGTGCCGATGGCTCGATTGTAGTGTTCGCCGACACCGAGCTCGCCTTCCCTGCTAATGGAGGTATTGACGACATTGTCCATTCCCAATTGCCGTTTATTGCAAAGCACAATCTCAGTGCGGGAGACTTGTAAGTTTCTCTCGTAATCGTGGATATTTCGACCCTTCATAGCGGGATTACTTTTTCTAGCATCCAGTTTGCCGCTGCCGTCGGCGTGAGCAACTGCGCTGGGGGGCCAAGGCTTAAATTCTCCCTCGGTCGCCCGCCGCCCGTAGCTGCAGCAGCAGATTTGACGGTCCCAGAGCCATTTGGTAAGGCCGCTCGCTGTCGTAAAATAGCATTATAAATCCCAGATATTTCCTAGACAACGTCACGAGCATTCTAGCCCGTTTCCAGGATGCTGGCTTTTCGCCTCCCGAAGTTGTTGCTCTACTCGCGTCGTAGGTTAATCGCAAATGCCGATTGATGGGGATACTCACAGCCTTTCGCCTAGACACTCGATCGCGGCCGCCGACAAGGTTGACCCAACTATTCCGGGGACACCTTTCGACTCCACACCTGGCACCTTCGATACTCAAATCTTTGTCGAGGTCTTGCTGAAGGGCACGTCGTTCCCTGGGTTTGTATTGTCCGTGTGCATCGGTGATTGTACCTCACTCTTGTCGATGTAGTCCTGGCCGCAACCCAGGCGAGGTCGAGTCTCCCCTTCAAGGGGAAATGCGTCTTCAATCCGACTTTGCGATCGCCAGGGGTATTCCTCCTATTGTTTCCATATGTTTATGAAACTCACCGAGAATGGTGGTAGATCCTCGGACCGCTTGCCTCTGGCAGGCTAACGTCAACCAGGAGGGCCACATGACTTCTGCCTTTGCAGCCGCGATGGCGAAGCTCTCTGTCCTTGGTCAGAACACGAGGAATCTGGTCGACTGCTCCGATGTGATCCCCATCCCCAAGCCCTTCACCGGCAGCGCCCACCTTCCGGCCGGTTCTACGCTCCAAGATATCGAAGCATCTGTAAGAGCAAAAATGCCCAACACTGTAAGATATGCTAACCAAGGAATTCCTAGTGCAAGTTCCCCCCGTTCCCAATTCTCAAAGCAGACCCTGGCCCTGCAACCAGCGTCGCCCCTGTGTAAGTGAGCCCAACTTGCTTCAAAGTCACGATAACATACCATTATAAACAGACCCCCTTAAACGTACCTGTTTGGAAACCGGCTTGTCATCAAGTATGAGGACTGAAATTTATTTATGCGTGATCATGTATACAGACAGATAGCCTCGTTATAAAGTATATTTTCTGCCGAAAGTGATCCAGAGGTTGCGATGGCCAGAGGGCTTTGCGTTGGTCAGACAGAATAACTCGAAAGACTTGCGGCATCGATAAATTCGATTGCACAACCGACCACGCTGGAAATACGCTCTTCTAAAAACGATGGGAAGGAACTCGAAGACTACAAGCGCAAGCCTGCCAATAACCCTAATAACTCCAAGAGGATGCGACAGTGGACACCTTGAAAGTGTAGTATGCATACGGTTCTATACCCCAACACGCACAATGATAGATTCAAAAAAATTTGAGAAAAGTTAGAAACGAGAGTTGCGTAAGGGCCCGACTAGACAGAAAGTTGACAATCAAATGCTCGCAACGCCGCGTCAAACTCATGCTCGCCAACAGGGGGACGATTTACACTCAAGGTTCAGACGGTCGCTCACTAGGGCGAGGGAAATGAAGCGCTTTGCTGGTCGCCAGTGACGGTGATACCATGCCAACTCGAATAGGTACCCTTGAATTATGGTTTGTGCTAATACTGTAACTGTAGCGCGGGTGTGGGAGAATTGTCCAGGTGACCCCCACGAGGTCGTCGATAGGCTATGGAACCACTATCAGACTCCCATCTCTGGCTCCTTGCTTATCCCAAGGACAAACACGCCTTGGTCATCGGAGGCGGCGAATTCGCATCTAGTCGAATTCAGTATGCCCAGCCTCTCCATGCCGCTGAGGTTGTAGTGACAGTCATTTCATTTCCACAAGTTCCGAAGTTTAGTTTATACTGTTTGGGATGTCTAAGATCAAGTCCGGCGCCCAGGACAAGGACGTTCGAGCGTGTGCGTCTGTGAGTCCGGGTTTTCAGTTTCGTTGCCGCCGCCTTTGCTCCTGGGTGTGCGTCCACAATATGCTGCAGGCTGTCGAGTGACGACGCAAGACTGATCCACCTTATCGCATGGATTCCTCTCTAAAATTGTGGCGGTGATATGATTGATCAGTAGACGTGGTTCGATTATTCCAATCTTCATATAGCTTCATAGTCCACAAAAATGAAATTATCTGAAGAATTGGAGACATGGTGGTGAGCAGCAATCTTACATGCAAAAAGAAATTCCACCCAGAGGATTATAGTATACGACATTCAGACGAGATGCTGTCATTGATACTGTCATAGTCAACTCCATCCGGCATTGCAGAAAGAGCACCACGGGCTCCACAAATACTGTACATAACGTATCATATGGACTACGATTCGTCATGTACAGTATTCTGGGGTGAATGTACGGAATCTAATGTTAGTGACACGACGAGTGTGTATTCTCTGGCGACCTAGAGTCTGGGCTAGTCAAGAGTTCTACATCACGGCTTGCATCACGGCTCCGATCAGATGAATTCCGAAAGCCAGTTCCATCCACCGAACGCCTGGAATTTTGCAAGACGTTGCTCGCAGTCCACTGACGTGTAGCAGATATTTGATAAATAAACGCTCCGAGCGCCTGGTCATCCACTCAGTCACCGAGTCCGAGGTTGGTAGTCGAATGAGAGTGACGAACTACAAGGAGAGAGCCAAGGAGGACACCATCTTTCCACCGATCGTCCGTGGGACCAATTGGGTCTTGGCGGTGACGCTGCTTCGCCCTCCAGATGGCATGTAGGTCGAACCGGGGAGGAGTTGCATGAGGAGACTCGGAGTCGAGAGTGGGACGGTGTCCGCGCAAAACATCGTAGGACGCACTGATGGCATGGAACCGCTCCTCGGAGACCTCGGAAGGATACGCACGAGCGACAGGCGAGTCGGGATGATATATCCTTACGAGTTCAAAATCTGTAGCAACAGAGGTGGTGTCAACTTCGGACGGCCGGAGAGCGTTCGATGGGATGCGCACAACGCGCCTTCACTTCTTTCTGAGACGCGCTTAATGGCAGGTGAAATATCTGATGGGGCGTGGGGTTCGAATTGGGCGGGTAAGGATATGGGTTGGCGCTTCTGGGAGCGGAGGAAACAATGTATCTGATGCGATTGGCGATCTGTGGGCTACGCCAGTAAACATTGGGCCTCGAAAGAACACGCATACGGCGTTCGTTCGTTTTGGGGCCGCCTTAATGAGGGACCGAGTACGAGGTTGGAGTTGCGGATGAAGCGACGCTCATTGGCAAGACGCGCCACTCCGACCGTCGTGCCAGCGCGGTTTAATTTCCTCACGTGCATACGCTACCTCAACATTTCCGGCCTTGTCGTTCACTTCGTTTTACCTCCCCTCATCATTTTTTCTCCAATGCCGCCAAGATGTCCTGCAAGCAGCTCAATTGCCATCTGTGAGACAGTACCGCAATTACTGCCTTGCGCTCGCAATGCTCAGCGCCGTTGAATTGTCCTCACCATCTCGTATTACTGTGACTACGTATGTGCATGTGTCTTTGTAGGCTTTAGTTCGACCCTTATCGTAGTCTCCTGCCCGGTTTCAGGAGGCTACTCATATTCCACCCTTCCAATAGAGTGTTCATTTGCGTATAGTCCGGGCACCACTAGCTACTAGTGAGGCGGATGAGTTAGTTCAAGAACGCGTACGAGTCACTGCTCAAGTTCAAGTGCCACAGCCGTCCTAGTGATTACAGACGTTATTGTCGTGACAGAAATACCAATAAGATACGCATACAAAGGTGATAAAATGACACAGCCGAGACGACAGTTGTCCAGGTCCAAAGGGTAAATACGATGACATAGAGATCAGACGGAAAATTGCCCGGTTGAAAGGTTTTGGCCTTTGACAATCCCGTCAATCCCCAGATGGTACAGTCCAAACGACAATCAAGCCGTCGGCAAAAAAGCGTACGAACGCCATTCTCGGACACTCACACACAACGAAGAAACGCACACGTTTTTGTTCAAGGGGAAGTCAGGCAGCGTCTTTAAAAACGAGTCGCAAGACTGAATGAGCACCTTCACCACACTATGCCCTACCAAAGAGATTGGCTTGAGTATCAACTACCAACTCGCCGCAGCGATGAAGGCGAGCAAGACGGAGAGGTCTCGAAAGACTCTATTTGCGCTGTAGGGAGTGGTCTAACCGTTTTGGAGGTAGACCTGGGAGTCCTTCAATGTACTGACAACGAAGTCGATATCATGATGAACAGACCGTGAACATTCAGGCCGTTCAGGGCCTTGGGCTGCCTTATCATGATGTTCCAGAATGAAACATCGGTAGTGATGATTCCCACCAAACGTGAGAAGTGAGAACACGGCACCGACATTAGCCTAAGTTACCGAGTTCCTGATTACCGGTATAGTATGGAGTTCGAGAAGGTCGTCATGTCGTCGCTGATAATCGATAACCATTTGGTAAAATTGTACTTCCGGAACCCATATTTTTTAAAAGGAGGCATTCAATCAGAGGCCAAGAGTTGCAAAGACCAATCCAAAGGTATGATGGGGATCGTGCAGTAGCTCTGAGGTTGGCGACGACAAGTCCGAATCATCAATCGCTCAACAGCGCTCGATCTCAACGACGATGAAGACCCCCGCATGAGTTAGCACCCATAGCAACTGAGTGATTTCAGCCTATGCTCAATGCGTCGTTTTGAGGGCACGCTGAGCTCGGACTTGGAGATGGGCGTTCAAAGGAATGTACCCGGCGGGAAGAGGGGGTACGGGAAATAGTGTGTGGGAACATTCGTTGCATGCATGCGTGTTACCCGCATGGCTAGCATAGCTACCCACGCCACTTCGGACCGTTGTCGTAGAAGCCGCGCCTGTTCGACCCGCAAGATTGTAAGTTAAGAATAGAATCAAAAGGAGCGCTGTACATAACGTATCAAAGAGCCAACCGCCGAATTGATTTTATCAATCCTGCGTCTGGTGGCTGGACCGTGGATCGGATCAAAGGGACGTAGTATGTTTCTATTTGTAGACCGTCGTCGGGCCTGGCAAGGTTTTGATGACCCCGCGTTACAATTGCACTATGGATTCCATCAATGTTACTGAAATGCTCTCTCGTTTCAGACGAGCAACGGTACAACAACAAGGGCAGTTCAACGATCATCCCGAAAAAATGCCGCAATCGTGGGACGCGGGACGGGATCCAGAAGAACATATCCATCTTACGCATCAAGGTTGTAAGATACGTCAATAGCCTCACTGGAGACACAAGAGATTGATATGGGCCTGTACGAAGGCGATGTCAAGGTCAGCTGCGGACTTACCGCGGGAGGTGCTAGCTTTGTTGGCCCATTGTTGTTCAGCCAGGGTCGATTTTCACGTCCTGTCGTTCCTACGCCGCGGCGAAGCACTTCAACTTCTTATCGGTAAGTCACAATTCTCGATTCCATAAATTTGTCTAGGAGGGATGCGTGGGTTGTCTGGAGGTATATTCTCGAAATACGCATAGAAGCCTCTAGAGTAAGACCACCCTCGCGATATCTACACGAGCAAGTTCGTGCTTAAGGAGGAGCACGCGCCATTCGTATACTCCCTATATGAGGGCTGAATCGTTCGCCATGACGTAGCCCGGGCCCAGTTAGAGATTGGTTTTTCAGACATAAGTCACGGGAAGCATCAAACTTCGCTCCCCTCAAGATTGGTACCCTAAGGTCTTGTCACACAGACCGCGCAAGTGGTATAGAAATACAGCTCACCAGCTTCGGTAGTCGTAAATATACGTCAGTGCCTATGCGAAAATCGAGGTCAGCACGTGATATCTCGCTTAGACGGGTCGGTCGGCCTCACCCCACCCGTCTAGGGAGACGAGCTCCAAGGAACCCCCGAAGTACCTAAGACAGTCAGGGTTCTGGCTCGTATCATAATTAGAGGCGGCTGTATATTACTCACCTCGCGAATATGTTACACAGGGCAAGACCGATTCCAAGTCTGGGACGGTGGCCCACTCCAGATTTACGTTCGGGGTTGTTTTGCAGATAGGACTCATCATCGGCCCGCGGCCACTCGTCCTTCCATCGTTGGACTAGTTCTTCTACAGTTGCACGCATCCCAGTGGGACTCGCACATACGGTTCTGAGGGGACCAAGACGGTCCTGTTCTAGTCGCGAGGCGTTGCGGACGTGCGAGAAGGAGAAGAGATCGGACGGAGAACGAATATGCGGGCTCAACAGACCACCGCCTGGTGCTATGAGTCGATATACTGTGCGGTAGTGCGATAGACTTTACCTTGGTCCGAAATCCGCATCCCTATGCAATCAGGCGCTGCAACCAATGTGACCAGAATAGCAGGAAGATCGGACTTCTTTCCGTGCTTTGTTACTGTGGCTTGCATGGCCTATGCCAACTTAAGACCTAAACGTCGTACAAAGAGCCGGAGAACGCACGTTCTTCAGCAACTCAAAGACTATGTACCTGAACAAAGATCAGCGATGCTCTGAAGAGAAGAAAAGGATGTTGACTCTAAATGTTCTTTGATATAGGCGAACTGTGCATGAATGTGACCTTCAATAATCACCCCCGGCCATCCACTCGGCCAAGGATCTTCGGAGTCGTGGGTTAGTTGGTGTAATAGAGCGGTGCATCTTCGCACGCTCTTTTCCACGTTTAGGCCAGTGTAAATGATGCCAACGTGACCATCTTCCCCGCTTGTCACACGATTTCTACTCGAGACAGAGTCCGAAAGCGCGATATGGTGCTCCGCAAGGACGCGCCGCGAGATTCGGGAGACCAGCATCCGTCTCATAAACGCGTCAAGCTGGTCTGGGGGAAGATGTTGAGAAGTTAACGTGAGGCCAAGGGACAGGTTTGGGATCACGACGGCACTGAGAGGACGTGAGTAGAAAAAATGGGGTCACAGCATACATACGCACTGTTCGTCCAGAAGGCCCTGTAAGAATGTACAGAAACGCTCGTTCTCCTTCAATGTTTCAATTCTCGGAAATCTACGCAACCTGGTGAGAAGGTTGGCCAACGTTAGATCACTGTTCGTCGCAGAGGGAAGGTAAGTATACTTCTCGAATGCGGACCAGTATAGCTGAGGGATGTAGTAGTGTTGTTGCGAGCCCATTATCAAGAAATATAGCTCACCTCATACACCTTTGTTACACCTTCTTGCATAACCACGACATACGGAAGAGCCTGCAAGTCCCGTATTCTATGTGCTATGCGTACGGGAAGCTCTGTGCGGACATGGTTTGCATTCTGGAAGGATGTTTATTGTAAGCAAGCAAAGTCAGAATAAAACAGACCTTAATGAGACGCTCTTCACTCATGCAGCGGCCATAGAAGACCTAAATGGGACATCTATTCGTCTATCGTTCTCTAGTCGAAAATTGACCATGTACCAGCTGTCGCAAGCTCAGCCTCTGGGCCTCCTTCGCGGCATACGTCTCCAGTTGCCGATTTTGGTAGAAGTGCAGGCTGGTAGACTGGAATCTTGCCTGAACCCGACAAAGGGCTAAACGTTGAGAGTGCGAAACCTTATATTTAAGAATCATTCCGAGGGGTCGTGGATCCAAGTGGTGGAGTGAGGTCTAAATGTATGCGTGCATGACAGTGTAGGGGTGTTTGGCCCAATCGGGCAGGTCTCTCGATCGCTGGCAAGACATTACGTAAGACAACAATTCCGACTCGGATCCATTGGGGCAGCCAGTGACCCCAAAATAGCTCCAATAATAAATGATTCGATTAGAAGGGAATAGGCCACCAGGAAAGCAGGCAGCCTTGAACAGAACCCTGACAGAACCACCAAGTGTACTCCGGATGCACGGCCCGGATAACCTTATGCGCTGGTCAAGCACCTCGATTGACCCTTTCCCAAACCCTCCTCAACGGTGGATCGCACGACCACCCTGTTTCGCGTCTCTCATATAATTTTCTGCTGGATATACATAGATAGTACTTCTTCGGGCGTCCCTGCACGGTTTGTTACACGACAGTCTTCAGTTTCGTATACTGAAAGGAAATGTTCAGGACCTTCTCAAACTACCACATTCGCTTCGGCATGGATCCTGCTACTTCCGCCTACGACTACACAGAAGGGGCCTCCGCAATTGATATTTCCGTGGCCGTTTCCAACTCCCGCCGCTCTCGCCGCGACTCTCAGCAAAGCCTTGCGTACGATGACCATCAAGGGACGATGTTCGACGGACCGGGGCACAGCGTAAATCCGAGCAGTGTTTCGAGGATGAGCCTTCATCACCCGCGTAGCCGTCGGCACAGCGGAGCCAGCCAAGCCTCGCTCGCTCGCCGGAGCACAGATATGAGTCAACCACCGACGCAAAGTCCAGACGATGACGATTCAACGCCGGAAGAGGATGACGTCTCTGGATTCTCACCACGCAGAGGAAGGAGGTCGCCTTCGCCTCGCAGGAGTGGCGTGTTCGGTGGCATCGCTCATCTCTTTGGACGCGACACAGGTGGGGAAACCTCCTCGCGGCGGCGGACATCCATCTCGCAGCATTCCCGCACGTCCTCTCGGCTATGGGGGCGCCGCTCGGAAGAAGGATCTCAGGCGGGCAGTGGCGTGGAAAGCGAAGGCGACGATCGCTGGGGATACTCCTCCGGTGAAGAAGATGAACCCTCTGACGCTGAGGATATTGCTAAGTCTCCCGTGGTGATGGAACGAACATTTGGCTCGTATCCTCCGTCCCCTGTGCCTTCCGTTTCATTGCCACTACTCTCAGGGGATCAGTTATTCGGCAACGACACACGCGTCGACATCGACCTCGAATCACTGGACCCCCCACCGCCCGGAGCGCCAAGCAGACAGACGATTTACCTTGTGGATGAAGACGTTACATTACGGTTTGTCGGCTATGAGGTACTCAGATGGCATAGCTGGGCGTGGCGGTTAGCCTGCGTCCTCAGCCTGGGTGCGTTGAGCCTGCTCGGACATTGGTTTCCCAGGCTTTGGTTACGCTGGGTGACAAGAGAGAAAGCGTTTAAAGATCTGTTCAGCGGTTTCATTGTAATCGAGGTGCGTCGCAATCATCTCGACATCCGAGCAACGCGATCATGCTGCGTAAGACTACCTTTAGTGACATCTCGTTCTTCCCTGTACGGAGAATCCCTTATCCGTATCGTGCATCTACCGTTTTCACTAGCACTTCGGTGCCGACGAAGGCGAATGGTAACGGTAGCGGAGCGTCGTCGGTCAATTCTGAAGATTCTTTACTCGGGAGTTTACTCGTTATCGATTATCGCTACGCTAAGTTTGCCCTTGACCCGAACAATGGTCTATTCTCTGCCGTCAAGTGCGTCAGCCCATCATGGTGTTGGCCAACTCAATTCTGACGCCGCGGGATCAGGGATTGGCGCGACCATGGATGGACAGGCGTAGGTTCTGTAAAGAATGGGTTGGAAGGACCTGTGCGGCACCAAAGACTCACCTTATTCGGGCCCAATGTCGTCGAAATTGAAGGAAAATCAATCATCTCTTTGCTGTTGGATGAGGTTGGCCTCGCTCCATGTGCCACCGTGAATTCAATAACGGACCTGAGATAGGTCATCCACCCATTCTACGTCTTCCAGATTGCCAGTATCATCCTCTGGTCTCTGGACGACTATTATTATTACGCCTTTTGCATCGCATTAATTTCAGCTGTGAGCATCACCACGACTCTTATCGACACGAGGAAGGCAAGAAATATCCGATTGCACTGCTTGACCAGTATGCTCATCACAAACACAGACTATCGCCCGGATGCGCGAATTGTCTCGCTTTACTTGTCCCGTAAGCGTCTTTGTTGACGGCTCTTGTGAGTCCCTGTTTCGTTCTCGGCCGCTCCGTGGTCTAAGCCAACCGCAGGGCTCGAGCGTGACTCGTCCTGACCTTGTTCCGGGGGACATTATCAACCTGACTGAGCCTCCACTATCCGTACTTCCCGCCGACTTAGTTCTACTCTCTGGTGACGCTATTGTAAATGAGTCGATGCTTACCGGTGAATCCGTTCCAGTTGGCAAGATCCCCGTCAAGGACGGAGACCTCGCGCTTTGGCACGAGACTCCAGATGTGCAGGGTGATCTAGCCAAGAGTTTCCTTTACGCAGGAACGAAAGTCGTTCGTATTCGAAAATCTGTTGGAACCGGTGGGCCCTTCGATCGGCCTGCGCTCGGGCTTGTCGCCCGCACAGGTCTGTGAGACTAGTTGACGCCCGAAAGTAGCGGTCTGATGCCATCGTAGGGTTCACGACGACAAAGGGTGCCCTTGTGCGTTCTATGCTTTTCCCGAAACCAATGGGCTTCAAGTTCTATCGTGACTCAATTCGATTCATCATGGTGCTTTCTGGAATCGCGGGACTTGGTTTCTGCGCAAGCGCTGTGCAGTTTGTCAAGCTCGGAGTATGTCCCGTCGTTTTGAAATCTCGTCGCGACGTAGAACTAAAATGTGTAGATTCAATGGCATACCATTCTTATCCGTGCGCTGGACCTGATAACAGTCGTCGTACCCCCCCGCACTCCCCGCAACACTCTCTATAGGCACCAGCTTCGCTCTCAGCCGTCTCCGACGCTCCGGCATCTTCTGCATTTCGCCAAACAGGATCAACGTCGCGGGAAAGATAAACGTTTGCTGTTTCGATAAGACGGGTACATTAACCGAGGACGGGCTTGACATTCTCGGTGTGAGGGCGCTTGACCGCCGCGATGGCACGCGCTTTGGCGAGCTCCTCGATGACGTGTACGACCTACCAGGACCTATGGGACGCGAGAAAGCCACGTTCTTATACGCACTTGCGACGTGTCACCAGCTCAAGGTTGTCGACGGGGAGGTCATCGGGGACCCACTAGACGTGAAGATGTTCCAGTTTACCAAGTGGACAATCGAGGAGGGGGACGTCGCGGGGACCGGAATGATTCGGGAAGCACGGTCGGGGAATGGCGAGGCACGGCCCGCAGCGCTGGTCCAGACCGTTGTCCGACCTCCGGGAAGTGCGCAGTTCAAGCTCGAAGATGCTCTGAAAGGCGGTGCGAAGGTCGGCCTACTTTCCCTTCACCCTGCTGGGCATGCCTTTCTGTTCCCGAATCCAAAGGCTGATGGTGTTTTTTGACGTGTTTCATAGCGCGCGCACTTCCTAGAGTTCGGAGTCATTCGGACGTTTGAATTTGTCTCGCAACTTCGTCGGATGAGCGTCGTCGTCAAGCGCCTACGAAGCGCGAGCATGGAGATATACGTCAAGGGTGCACCGGAAGTAATGGCTGATATATGCGATAAGGATTCGTGTGGGTGTTCTCGATTTGTGGAATGGGCAAGACCGAGATGACAGTGGCGAACAGTTCCGGATGACTACGATGACCTGCTCTCATACTACACGAAGCGTGGATATCGAGTGATCGCGATCGCGGGTAAGAGCATCGAAGGATTGTCGTGGCTGAAAGCACAAAGGATAAAGCGGTCGGTTCTTCAGTCGCGACGTGAACGCACATAGATTTACACAATCACACAGAGATCAGGCCGAGTCTAATCTCCGATTCCTAGGCCTGATCATCTTCGAAAACAAACTGAAGCCAGGAACAGCCCCTGCGATCCAGGCCCTGCAGTCTGCGCATCTTGCGTGTAGGATGATCACAGGTGACAACCCCCTGACTGCGGTCAGTGTGGCGCAGGAGTGCAATCTTATCAGCCAGACGGCCCATGTGTTTACCCCAGCATTCGTCCAAGGTAGGTGGTGACAGGTACTACTTCATGCGCCTTGCTGACGCTTTTGTTGAGAAGGAAGCGCTATGACACCACTGGCGAGAGTGTCGTGGTCATGTATGGACGACCCAACGTGGAAATTGGACGAATACAGCTTGAAACCTCTGACACCGCCCACGCATCACTCTGATGGTGACATGTTAGATCATCAGGACTATGTGCTCGCAGTCACCGGCGACGTCTTCCGCTGGATGATCAACAACGCTCCGCTGGAGACGCTGCAACGCGTACGCTCCTGATCTTAGCCTTGAAATCCGTCGTTGACCTGGCACGCGCAGATGCTCACACGATGCCAGATCTTTGCCCGGATGTCACCGGATGAAAAGAACGAAGTCGTCGAGCGGTTGCAGTCAATTGGATATACAGTTCTTATGTGCGGCGATGGAGCCAACGACTGCGCGGCGCTCAAGGCAGCGGATGTGGGATTGTCACTATCCGAAGCAGAGGCGTCCGTCGCTGCGCCGTTCACAAGCAAAACCCCGGACATAGGGTGTGTTCTCGAGGTCATCAAGGAAGGTCGCGCGGCTCTTGTGACGAGCTTCAGTTGCTTCAAGTACATGTGAGGTGGCACACCGCTTGTAACTTTGGCCAAGCTCAATGATCGACAGGGCGCTCTATTCGCTTATACAGTTCACTACGATCACCCTGCTGTATTCATTTGCTTCGTCACTAGGAGATTTCCAGGTGAGGACCCGCCTTTTGACCTTTTGCCGACCGTGTACTGAGGGTCTCGAAAAGTTCCTGTACATCGACCTTTTTATCATCATCCCCGTGGCTGTTAGCAGTAAGTCCCGTGAAAGCCCACGATGCGATGGATGATGACCGAACCCCCTGGATAGTGGGTCGCACGCACCCGCATCCTTGGATAGACCCTAAGCGGCCTACTGCGAACCTTGTGTCCAAAAGTGTCCTTGCCAGCATTGTTGGCCAAATCAGCATCACAAGCGCGGCTGCAGTTCTGGGCGTTTTTCTGGGTACGACGCCAACCTTGGTACGTGGAAGCTGGGCGACTAGGAGAGGTTCGGAGGAATAACCTTTTCTGCAGGTACTCGCCACCGGAGCTTGGTGCCGACCCAAACGACAACCACTTGAAAGCGACCAACTACGAGAACACGGTGTTGTTCTTATTGTCTTGTTTTCAATACATCTTGGTAGCTGCGGTCTTCAGCATCGGGCGGCCTTACCGCAAGCCAATGTGGACGAATGGTGCGTGTGTGTGGCAACGGTGTTCATAACAGACCGGCTGAATGTTTAATCCAGGGTGGCTCATGTTTTCCCTGGTTGCACTCTCACTGTTCAACGTTACCGTGTTGCTTGCGCCAACAAAGTTCATCTCCGCAGTTCTCGAACTGATGCCATTGCCGTTGTCGGCCCGGTTGACGCTACTATGGGCAGCCGTCATCAATGTGGCTGTGTCAGTGGTGTATGAGCGGTGGGTCACACAACTCATTGCAGACGTGGTGGGGATGCTTGTGTCGGAGCACGAGGGTAGACGGCGGATTAGAGAGAGTAGGGCGTATAGAGCGATCAGTGACAGGGAGTAAAGTAGCGTAGAGTGGGAATCACATAACGACCTGCCTTGACGACGAAACGAGCGTGGGTGTGGCTGTGATTGTGTTGTGATTGAGTGTCATTGCCCTTCCGCTAATGTGAAGGTCTCCCTCCCACCTCCTTTTGCTTGGACTTTGTTATTCTTCTTCTTTCCCTTCCCTTTCCTTTTCTTCCTCTCTCTCCCTTGCTCTGTGGGCAAGTTCGTGTAATTCCTTCTTTTTAACTTTCCACGTCGCTCTCCTTCGACTGGCTATCGTTTCATTGCTGGAGCTGGCACTCCAATCCTTTCCCCTAATTTATCTTCTCAAGCCCTCCAAGCGTGTTCTCCCTTTTAACCTACTCACTCGCTCATGCGTCGTCGATTCAGTCCTATCTCCGTCGTCCTTGTTGTCGTCTTAGTCCTTCTCGGCCAGGCGTCCGCAGCACCGACACCCGTCTGGCTCTCCACCACCAAGACCATCGTGCCTCGTCAGGGGAATGGAAACACTCCCCCGCAGCCATTTACCACGCAAACCGTGCGGACTACCCAGACGTGCGTGGCAGTGTCTATCTTCTGCGAACCCCTTCTGACCGCTCTCGTGATTGTAGTGATGCAGGGCCGGTCACGGAGACGTGCACCCTCACGTTCACGCCAGTCACTGGGGCGAATGGTCAAGCTGTCGTCCAGCTGGTGAGATCATGCACCATGACGGCTGGTGCACCCCCTCCTCCTCCGGGGTCTACGACGACCAATTCGTCGCCGCCGCAGTCCACATCTACACCGCCTCCCCAGACATCCACATCTTCGCCCTCAGCCTCCACCCCGTCGATCGCGAGCACTCCCACCTCTGTTCAGAGCAGTCCCACCGACACGACCTCGACCTCTTCCACGTCGATCGCGAGCACCCCCTCCTCTGCTCAGAGCAGTCCCACCGACACGACCACTTCGACGACAACCTCGTCTGGTTCCAACTCTAGTTCGGCACCGCCCCCGTCATTCACCCCGGTAGGTTCCGGACGTTATTCACCGCTTTGACTAGTTGTAACATCCCGCTAGGTCTTCTCCAATGTCCCCCTCCCGAGCGTTATGAGTGTTTCCTCTCCTGCATCTTCCCCGACGTCCTCGAGCACCCCAGAGCCAGTTCCGTCCTCAAGTAAAGTAAGTTCTCGTTCTAGCCGTAGTTGTAACCGACGCTCTAACCAACGCCCAGACGAGTCAATCTTCGTCTCCCGTTGCCTCTCCGGAAACGGCCCCAGACACGACCCCAACACCATCGTCTGCCGCTCAGGGGGCTTTCCAGATTCCAGGAAAGAAGATTTCGGTACTTCCCATTGGCCTTGGCATCTTTGCAGGCATATCGGTGATCGCGTTGATCGTCGTCGGTCTGGTCACGTACGAACGGACCAAATATCGCAAGGTATGGTACACGTTGCCTTGCTTCGTCTACTTCAGATTCAAGCGAAATCTTTCTGTAGATATTCAGACAGCGTAAATTGGCGGAGCAGGGTGCAGGGTCGGGCTACGGTTCCTAAGTTGCTACCATTGCCAACATGACCTTCTTTTCTTTTCACCTCCCTCGGTCTGACTCACTGACGTATTTCCATTTTTATTGTGATTTCCTCAACCCCTATTTCGCTAACCGCGTATATATGGACCACGTCCACTTTGTATATTACACTGTAGTACATTACTTGGGTATCGGGTTCCTACACTGGATGCCATAGTCACTACAGTGTACAGAGTCGAAACTTGGGAGGCATCATTTGATGGTATCAAGGTATTTGCGATCACGTTACTGTCGCCGAGCTGATTTCACGATCAAAACGAACACGCGTTCGACAGGAATCATGTCAGAGGTGAGAATAGGAATAGGAACGACCCGTTTGCGTACGGAATACGGAAGAGGGGGCAACATCGTCGCGTGTTGCGAGCTTTGAGCGTTCTGAGAAGGCACGTGTGAGAGTGTTTATGGCATCGGTTCCCTCAAGATGCCGCGAACACCTTTGGACCCTTTTGCCACGCGGCTGCCTTGCTGTGAGTGACAAAGGTAGGTTCGGAACGCGAGAGGCGCGCGTCTCACACGCAGGCGATTTATACGTGTATCGATTTCGACCCAAGATAAATATCTCGGCTCACGCTGTGCCGCGTCCGCCTACACCCAGCCGCACCTACCCTTGTTCTATGTCGCAACGCCGCACGTATACCCACAGCCAGCACTCGTATGTCATCAGCATCGACGCGGGCTCTTTCGCGAATATCGAGATTGTCGTGGGTGGTGGCTACCACCGTGGCGGAGGCTGGTCCCCGCCGCCGACGCCGCCGCCTACGACGCCTCGTGCCTCCACGGCAACAACACGCGAGAACCATGGCCACGGCTATGGTGCGTCCGCGTTCCTCGTAGCGCCCCGCGACGGACGGCTGACGACGACTTTACCCTCCCACACCCACACGTGTCTTTTTACCTTGCCGTTTTTTTTTTTTTTTTTCCATCCCGACGACGATAGCGCAAACGCCATCGGCAAAACGCTCACCGTTCGTACATCTGCAATCGCGCCTGCCGCCCACCACGCGCTCCTCAACCACGACGGACGCACGGAGCAAGCGCGCATACGACGAGCGGGAACAGCAGCGCGTGGCCGATGAGCGCCGGCGAGAAGACGCACGACGAGCCGAGGCGCGTCGCATAGCCGCCGAAGAGGCCCGGCGGCGGCGGCAGCGGCAGGAGGAGGAAGAGGAGGAGCGACGGCGGCGGCGGCGACGGCGCGCGCGCGATATCGCGAGCGCGTGGCGCACGTACGAGGCGCGGTGGGCGCTGCTGAGCCAGCGGCAGCCGGAGCTGGGCCTGCTGAGCGCGCTCACGTTCGAGCGGATACCGTGGCCCGTCGTGGCGGCGGACACGGACGATTGCGGGGCGACGACGTCCCGCAGGCGCCGGCTGGACGTGCTGTTGCGGCACGAGGCGATACGCGAGTTCGTGCTGTCGTCGGCGTATTCGCCGGACGTCTCGGCGAAGGATAGGATCCGCGCGGCGTTGCGGCGATGGCACCCGGACAAGTTTGCGCGCGTGCTCAGCCAGGTTATGGAGAGCGACAGAGACGCGGTCGCGGAAGGGATGGGCGTCGTGGTGCGGTGTCTGAACGACATGCTAGAGAGGGAAAACCGATCGTAGAGAGAAAAACAAAAGGGCGGGGCTGGCCGATGCTGAGCATGGGGATCCCCGGACTATTGTGAGGGTGGTGACAATGGCTTCTGTACGGTTCTAATTTAACTGCATACTCATACTTATTGCACGTACTCTGGAGATTTCGACTTCGCAATTAAATGATGCATTTATCTGACCAAAAGGACGGGTCGAGTTGACGCGCCTAAAGTATGTGTTCATGGATATGAATTGTGCGACCAGCTACGTGTAGATACTCTAATTTTGCAAAAGCAGGATGAGTGGTGGGTAATAAAGATACTGTGCCGGTGGTGTGCTGGAAGTAGACAGATCAAGCGGACTGGGAAGGTGTTTGAAGTGGTGAGAGCTCTGCAGGAGTATCGGCGACCGGAGTTGGTGTCGTATCCTCCAAGGTAGAGGCAGATGGTTGCGTAGGTAGCTCTTCATCTTCCTCATCATCCTTCATGATTTCTGTTTCGAAATTGTTCAGTGAGGACAGAAGCCAGATAGGACAAATCGGCAGTGCGCACCATCTCCGTAGACGTCCGGGTTCTCCCTGAAGCAATCCTGCATCGCCTTGAACTTTTCGACACAATCAATCCCTTTGGGCTCTTCCTCCGAAAACACGAAACACGAAAAGGCTTCGCGGAACTGCATACCGCAAGGACCATAAGCCATCCCACCGAGGCAAGGGCAATCCCAGTTGATTTTCCCAGTGACGGGGTCAAAAGCACCTTGAGGGGACGCTTCTTCCTCCGAAGGTGAGCCCTCTTCCTTCTCGTCCAAATGTCCTGTCTCCAGTTCTGGGATCGCTGGAGATGGCGTTGGCTGTGGCTCCTCCGAGGACGTGACAGAAGTGGCACGTGTCGTCGGTTTTGGTGTAACTTGTGGTAGTTCAATCATCAGCAACTGAAGATAAGAAGCAAGGGAATCAAGCGTACGTGCGCCATCCGAGTCGAGAGCAATTATCCTGCTTTCCAAATTCATTCGCCAGCCGAGGTAGGAGGCCGCAATAACAGAGGCGCCAACTGCCGTGGCCAACTTATGTCGCGAGATATATGATGCAGGGCTCGATGAGCTCACGGTATGCATCCCACGGCGCAGAGACGTTCTTGCGACTCTTCCGAGCATCTGTGGTTGTAAATGTCAGAGGATGAGTGAGCTGAATCATGTTGGTGAGTCTGGATTTGTCATATACGCGTACGTAATAAATACACTAACGTGCCAGCAAGTCGTTGAGACACCTGGCTACTGTCCCAACCGCTCTCTCAACAGCGGCCCTGTCCTTCACGTCTACTCTGTTAAGTATCCGCCCAAATCTATCCGGGTGCCACCGCCGCAATGCACTTTTGATCCTGTCTTTCCGTGATACCCCCTCCGAATGTGCGTGCGACAAGATAAACTTTGCGACGGCTTCCGACGTGACCTCCCTCGCACTCCTAGGCGGTAAGCTCATGGGCCAGGGCACTGACCTGAATGTCAGCGGGCTGTCGTCCTTCCCAATGGCAATGGCAGCCCATTGGCGCTCGTATGCCTTCCACGCCTCTGCTTGGCGCCGTCTCTCCACAGCCGCCTGATTCTGTCTCTCTTCCCTTCCCCTCTGCTCCCCGGCCCGATGGCATTCCCGCCGCCGCTGCCGTCCCTCCTCCCTCCTCCATCGCGCCTCCATCCTATCGAACTCCTCCTGCAATTGACTCCGCTCGGCATCCCGCTGCGCAGCGCGGAGGCGCTCCCTCAGCCACGCCATCTCCTCGTCGAGCTCCCGTCCGGCAAATGCGGGATCGGGATCCCGCCGCCGTTTCTCCCCCGTGCGCATGCGCGGCGGCGGTTGCGTGCTGGTACCCGTGCCTTTGGGTAGCAAGCCAAAGTGGACTTGCTGCTCGAACACCCACCGCCGCGTTTCCGATATCTCCCTGGACAACGCCGCGAGCTCCTGCTCCACGATCCACGTGTACGCCGGTGTCGCTGCGTGCCCCGTCCGGGGCTTCCGGCTGTTTGGGACGGCCGGCGTCCCAGCAGCAGCTCGATGATAGTGGCCGCGGTTGTATGAGCTGTCGTAGAAGTGCGAGGAAATGGCGAATATAGTACTGCTTCTCTCCATCGTTGCTTTGGGTGTTGAAAGAGAGTGCGATGACCAGTGGGTGGCTGGTTTTAATCCGATGAGAGCGTTTTGCAGGAGTGGCGGTTTTGATTCCAGCCGCGAGGCCGCTGCGTGTCATCCACAACTGACAGACGCGCACCGCCATACATATATCCCAGTCCCAGTCTTAGGGGGCTGTCTCTTTCTTGGAAGGTGACAACCCTGGCATTGTCATAGCCAGAACAAGGTAGCTAGGTGCCAGTACTTGCCCATCTGAAACCCCTACTCGCCTGAGCGCACGGCAGATACCCCTTCCTGGCCCTTGCCCATTGGACCCGGGCAGAATGAATTGTGACTGGACAAAAGGGAAACAACGTGCTTGCGGCGTTGCACGTTCAGCCTATCCTGCATTTCCAAGATACCACCTTTTGGCCTGAACTGCCGGCCGAAAGTCTTCACCGTATCGTGTACACGTTTCCCGGCTAAATATAAGGGCAGATCGAACCCAAGTACTGTCACGATAACAAGAGTACAAGCAATTTGACTGCGTGGCTCGTGCCGAACAACGTTCTATGTATAGACAACGCCCTTCATAAGCTTGATAGCTGGATCTCTCACCACAATCACGATCACAGTAGTAGGGTAAGCGTGCGTCCTTCAACTTGTTACGTTCATAGCGCGCCAAACCAACGTCGGTGATCAAGTGGTTGACATTGCCGTTGCCGCAATACTGGCACCTTCAAACCCGAAATGAGTGACTGGAACCGCAGAAAGACCGTGCCAGGGTCGATTGCAGGTTGAAATGGGTGCGAACGCCGGAGGCAAGTACCGAAGCTTGGTGCGCGTTCCCAACGTGCGGTTTGGGTCCTTCTTTGCGCTAGCGAAGCGCAGGTACAGTACTCAGTGACTCGGAATTGTGTGCCCATATCCCTGCGTCGTGGTGGTGGCCATCACGGTGATGTGTGTGCCCGTGACCGCGTGACGGGTAACGCGTAACGGGTACCGTTGTGACACACCGTAGTCAAAGTCAAAGTCTGGCGTCATAAGCGTCATCGGTGATCATATGCAGTCGCTCTACCGTAGTCGCAGCAGTCGCAACCTCTCTCTTACTCTTCTTCCAAATATCGAATGTCCTCCTCCCTCGTAGAACAGCATTCTCCCTCTGCGTATTGCGCTATAATCGACCAGACATATCCCAAGGCGAACAAGATCACCCAGCTTCCCTATTATCATCCACTCGTGCAGGTGCATCGCAAGTTCTGGCTCCAGAGTCCGCCGGACGTGCCATGGAACGAATCCATGAACGTAGATAAGGATGACGATGCAGACGAGGGCGAGGGAGAGGGAGACGGTCCCGGTTTCATCCTCAAGCTTGACATCCCAGGTATATCGCGCTCAGAGCTCTTGGTTCGCAAAGAGTACATCCGGCTGTACGAATATTGCGACAAGTATCTGGAGTCACGTCGTAACAAGCAGAAGCCTCCCTCAGTGGTCATCACAGGACAACCCGGCATAGGTAAGGGTTTTACTGTGTGATCTTACCGTTTCTGAAATATACTCGCCTGAAAGGGAAGAGTTATTGGGTCACTTATGCATTGTGCCGACGTCTCGCCGAAGGGAAGCCAGTCTTCTGGTTCCGTTCCACGGCGCGATTTCTCTTCGTAAAGGAAGGCGTCTTCGAGGTCCCGCCGGACTACCACTCCACTGACTTAAAGACCCGTGTTTGGCTGCTTATCGACGCCGACGACAGCAAGGACGGAATCCCGGATTATCTCGCCCCGCATGAGACCAATCACCTTATTATATTATGTTCCTCTCCTCCATCGGCTCGATGGAAACCTTTAACTAGGACCACGCTATGTAGAGTCGCCATCATGAATCCCTGGACGAGAGGGGAGATATCCCAAGCGTTAGCTCCTCTGCTTCCGCCCTCTATGTTTGGGCTGACCATTTTACTCTGTGTAGTGCTGTCATTCATGGACTTACAGCCAACGACCCACGTATAGACGAGATGTATAATCAGTATGGCCCCACTCCTCGCATTTGCCTCGACTTCGTCAAGCACGATGCCCTCTTCATTGTACATAAAGCTCACTTCGACACCGCACTCTACAATCTTTCGTTAAGGAAGTTGAGCGAGATGGCTTCCGACAGAAAGAATTTTGGCATAAATGACGAATCTCACACTCTTATTCTCGTGAAACGTGTGCCAAGGAATGATCTCATCCGTGCGGGCCTGAACATCGACGATGGTCAGGAATTTTCCTACGGACTCTCGGAGCCCATCACACATATGATCAAGCTGAAGCTTCGGACCCAACTCCGAAAAGAAACGCGAGCTGCGCGAATCGCACTCTACAAAAAATTGGCGAACGTTGAAGGGACAAGGCGCATTGCTGGCGTCGTGTACGAATCGTTGGCCCAAGAAATGCTAGAAGAGAAGATTGCGCTCAAGCTTGTTCCTATGATTAAAAAGGACTCGAGCGGATCTGGCCGAGGAAAGAAGTTCCCCCGATGGCACTCCAATCACGGTGACGGCGCGAATCGGTCGCTTGTGCTACCGATCGACATTACGCCAGCGGAGACGTTCGTATATCCGGTGTCTGGCCTGGACCACCCAATGAAAGATAGGGTCTACTACACACCGGAAGCTCAAAACCACGTGGTGTTCGATTCGTTCATCATGCCCAGTGGGAATCCCGATTAATGAAAATGGGTGCGATTGAATTCAATTGAATTTATTCAATCGAATCCGAAATTTTGGACTATATCCATTTGGATTCAATTGCGTGTTGTATAATAATGATATTTATTGGATGCGATTGTACAGTGATTGGTTTTGCCCGTTGAATTTTAATGATATCTGTTGAATACCGTTGAATCTTATTGAATGATAAATAGAAATGTGGACAATTGAATTACATTGCATTTAACCGAATCGCGTCCATTTCGCTGCAACATACGACAAAGGAATTCATTGTAGTACACTATTGAGAACCACCAAACCACCAACTCGACTGCCACCGTACCAGCGAAGTCTTCAAGCCGGCGTCGAGCCAGCGGATTTCTTCTTCATCTCGTGTTCGCGTCGGGTAATATCTGTGGATACAATCGAGC
>JAKELI010000869.1:0-18046 GCA_021525025.1 Lactarius hengduanensis | reverse complement strand
GTGGTGGTGTGTAGTGGCTGGCTTGTCCACGTGCGGCAGTGGCGGCGGTGTGAGGGCGGTGGCGTCAGGGGCACACTCGACTTAGAAGAAAAAAAAAAAGTCGGGCGGGAGGCCGAATCTGCGGCGTGGGAAATTGTGCCACAGCAAACAGGACACTTGACAATTGCCCGTTCCAACCAAAGGCTTCAACATCAACTGGTGCGTTTGTCTTATTTTCTTTCATTCTTTCAACGGCCCTCTTCTAGTTATCACACCCATCGCCGCTGGCCACCTCTCACAGGCTCCACGGACGGCACCATGCGGGCACGCAACCCACCACGACGCCTTTGCCTGTCGCCAATGGCCCCACACCCCGCCGCGACTGACAACGTTAGCTTCGGCCCAGTTTTAAGATACGTTTTTTTTTTTTTTTTTTCTTTTTGGTTTTGTTTCGTTCATCACAAGTGTTACAGAGCCGCCGTCGCCGCCTCTGCCTCGTAGCACGCAAATCCGTCGCCGCGGCCTCCAACCCATCACCGCCACCTCCAGCCTATCACCGCCACCTCCAACCCATCGCCGCGGCCTCCGACTCATCGCCACACCCAGGCCGCTATCACCACCCCTTACAGCGCGCAGGGGCCTCCACAACGACACGGTGTGCTGCCGCTACGATGACGACGAGGACGGCGATAAGGACGACGAGGACGGTAATGCGGAAGGCGACGGCGGCGGTGACGTGGAGGGCGACGGTGGCGGTGACGCGGAGGGGGACGACGGCGGTGACGCAGCGGCGGGAACAACACGGAGTCGGGGAACGACGGCAGCGATGGCGACGACGGCGGTGACGCAGCGGTGCGAACGACACGGAGTCGGGAACGATGGCAGCGAGGGTGACGACGACGGTGACGTGGCGGCGGTGGCGTGGCGGGAATGGCGGCGGCGGCGGGATTCCTAGCACTAAAATACTTCCATTGTGTACTAATCTGTTGTATTCTATGGAATAAATATGTTTTTCTAATGTTTTTTTCCGTATGTGTGGTGATTCATCTCCTTATTGAACTTAAGTCCAAGCTTAAGTCACTTAGTCTTTGTCTTGCTTCACAGAAATTTGGTCCTTAGACCTCTGCTTGACACCCCCACAAGCACCCCCAAGTCCAGAATAAGCCAGGAAAAGCCTTGGCTAAGTCATTTTTAATGAATCGACTTGGCTTAGTCTAAGCATGGCCGTGCTTAGTGACCTTGGGCTTAGCAGTGCTTAAAGGTGCTGTTAAGCATAAATAAGCATAAATAAGCACACTTAAGTGCTATTAAGAAAAATGGAGATTTTCCTGATGAGTCCCCCTCGTGAAAAGGCATGCTCAACATCAGTTGAAGTAGCTGTTATATGTTATGTCATAACACACACTACCCATTGAGAGTGAAGGGTACACACCAGGTATAGACAAGAAGTCGAGTGCCATTCGTGCAAGTGAGTGGCCAGTTGTCAACATAACTGACCACCAGGCAATGGCATCAACACCTTTCTCAAGCTTGATTGTTGGTGTAGTGAGCCATTCTTCAAGGGCATCAGACTCAGTGGTAATGTCATCATCAAGGTCCTTGAAATAACGAGCAGATGCTGAGGTACTCTGCTAACCTAGAATGAGAAACTTGATTTGGGTGCGTGGGATAGCACATACCTTGGATGCTGCTGCTGCTGATGTTGACAAGCTTGATACAGTGGGCTTGTACTTCTTCCATTCTTCTCGAGCTATGTCCTTGGCTGCCTCAATCCAAGTTGACTCCCACTTTGCTTTGATAAAGTATGATGTCTTGTATTTTGGATGGAGAACTGTGAAGTGATATCAGTACTAATAAGAGAGAATTGAGGTGAACTACACACTCATTGCAACCCGGAAAATGACAGACTCATCTGTCTTTGAGTAGTACTTATTGAGCATGAGAGAGCCATCCACAGCAGCCGAACGAATAGCTGGGGGTAAAGTGACATCATCAATGAACTCATCGAGCGCCTCACTGACAATGTCGATGATTGGAATAACTTGATGTATGAGGGGCACCTTGTTCCGACATATCTTCTTTGTTGCAGTAAGGAACACCTGGTGAGGGAATCTTAGTTGTATTTTAGCTCAGGACATGTGGACATACATCAAGAAGCGGGTGAAGGTGCTTAAGAAGATCCCACTCATCAGCACTAAGCTGGTATTGTCAGAGATGAACCCCCTTTGACTTGTTATATTCCTTCTTGATGACAAGCATGTTGAGGGCTTGTTGAAGTGGAAGCGCACTCTCTACCATGAGGGCAGTGCTATTCCAGTGGGTTGGTACATCTTTCGTGATCATTGTCAGTGGCATCTTGTAGGTGCGGCATATGTCTTTGAGATCGGCTCGGATGGTGGGGCTATTCAATATCTTGAATGCCAGGGCATGCAGCTGTAGGACATTCATTAGACAGTACACAACGAAAAGGATAAACGACATACCTTGGATATGGAAAAACAACCAAGGCTAATGTCCTGGCGAGTTAGCACTGGCATATGCTCGTCATAACTTGCATCGTCAATAACTTGCTGGATGGCAGCCAGGTCACTATCCTGGACCGACAGATCCAGTGGGTTTGTTGTGTTGTTGTTGTTGTTGTCATCGTCATCGCGTGCTGTAGTGTCAGCTGCTGTCACCTCAACGTCCTCTCCGAGTCCATCCTCCATTACTTCCTCATCATCAGCTAACTCAAGTGAGGCCAGTGTTTCGTCATCTTCAGGTGAACTCAGATTGGTCGCCTGTGTAGTTTTTGCGAATTGCGAAAGCATGGCCTGCAGTTATCAAGCGTGAGAAGAGACACAAGCAATAGAACCATAAGCTTACCTTAACGACAAGGTTGAGCACATGAGCGAAGCAGCGCACATGAAACTTGCCACCACCAAAGTTTGGAAGGAGCAGCTCGAGCTCTGTGACCATGGTGTCGTTGTTGGAAGAAGCATTGTCGCAGACAATGGCCATGAACTTGTCCTGGATGCCATACATCATCAGCAGCTCAGCCACCCGTGCCACTAGGTAGACACCGGTGTGAGCCTTTGATGCACTGTATTGTGCGTGAGATGCCTGTCTCTAGGAAAAAGGGAAGGTGACTTACCGGACAAAGTCCAAAGTAATACCCATTAGTTTCACGTCCATCACCCAGTGCACGGTGCCCCCAAGATATGAGAACATCTGTGGAGATGTCCACCCATCAACACAGAGGTGGGTGCGGCCAGGGTATGCCTGTGTGCGGTAATAAGCACAAGTTCTGATGAAAAGAAATTAACAGTCACCCTCAGTAAAAAAGAAAAGTCGGCCAGTAGTCAGAGAGTAGTCAGATGGTAGTCAGAAATTTCGCCAAAGTCAAGAGATAGTCATTTTGTAGTCAGCTTCTAGTCAGTTCAGAGTCATATGACTTAGAGAAAAACTATAATTGAGGTGATGCAGGTGGGATCTGCTGTAGGTATGGAGAATATGGGGAATATGGGGGGGATATTGGGATAGGGGTGGAGAACATAGGGATGGGGGAGGGGAACATAGAGAGGGGGGATATAGGGATGGGGGAGGGGAACATAGGGAGGGGAACATAGGGAGGGGGGATATGGGGATGGGGGAGGGGAATATGGGAAGGGGAGATATAGGGAGGGGGAGGGGAATATGGGAAGGGGGGATGTAGGGATGGGGGAGGGGGGATATGAGGATGGGGGAAGGGGAGGAGAATATGGGAAGGGAGGATATAGAAATATGGGGAGGGGGAATATGGGGATGGGAGTGGGGATATGGGGATGGGGCATGTGGGGATGGGGAGTGTGGGGATGGAGGAGGGGAATATAGGAAAGGGGGATATAGGGATGGGGGAGAGGAACATGGGGAGGAGGAATATGAGGATGGAGGAGGAGAACATGGGGAGAACTTGAATATGGGGGAGGGGAATATGGGAAGGGATATAGAAATATGGGGAGGGGGAATATGAGGACAGGGGAGGGAAATATGAGAAGGGAGGATATAGGGATGGGGGAGGGGAATATGGGGAGAGAGGATATGTGGAAGGAGGATATGGGGAAGGAGGATATGGGAAGGGAGGAGGGGGAGGGGAATATGGGAAGGGATGTAGGGATGGGGGAGGGGAACATAGGGAAGGGGGATATGGGGATGGGGTAGTGTTTCGGCAGCTCCGGCTAATTTGCGGCTAAAGCCGAAGCCATAGCCAGCGGCAATCTGTGCCGAGCCAAGCTGCATATGACCAAGCTGACATTTTTAGCCGACTCTGATTGAGCTGGCTACTTCCGGCTGACCTCACCGAGGCCGGCTACAGCCGCCTTTTTCTTTCGACTCGACACTCTAACGAGTGTAACGACTCACTTCATCTCCCTCGCCGTCGCCATTGGAACTTGCCAAAGCCTCCCACTCACAGACCCATTCGCATCTTCTTACAACCACTTCAGGTCGGAGCAGACCACCGGCGACGCGCTGGAAGTTATCCAGCTAGCCGCAGCTTCATCAAGGAGTTAGACGGCGATCACATGGTGAGTCTTTTTGTTGCCTCTCAGTGCGACCTGGGTTCTATCCGCATATGTAACTTACCACAAATCATACTCTTCGCTTGCTCGTATAACTAACGTCCACGTGTATACAGATACGTGGCCTCGTTCCCACCGAAGATCACCTATCTGTCCTGGCTGATGTCATGGACGGCGTTCACATGGTGAGTCTTTTTTTGTTGTTGTCTCTCAGTGCGACCTCCCTGTGCACTGGGGGAAAGAATATCTTTCCCCCAGGGTTCTATCCGCATATGTATCACGAATCATACTCTTCGCTTGCTCGTATAACTAACGTCCACGTGTAGTGCCCATCATGGGTTCGTAAACCCGTACGGGTACCCGGGTACGGGTTTGACGGGTACGGGTACGGGTACGACGTCGGGTACCCGTCCAGAACCCGCACCCGTATGACGGGTTTGGCGGGTTTTTTTGAGTACACCACGACTTTATTTTGGCCTTATACACTACTACACTTGTACATGAAGTATTATAACTAGCTACTACTACTAGTCTACTACTGGTCAGAATGCCCGTCTCAGGGCTCGCCGTCGCGTCCGAGTCGTCATGTCCAGCCTGAGTTGTTTTCGTGTCCCGTTGTCGTCTGAATCGTCTTGCCGTTGTTGTCGGTGTCGTCATCGGAGTCGTCGTCGTCGGCGTCGGCATCATCGGGGTCGGCGTTGTTGCTGTTGTTGATATTGTCTTGCCGTTGTCGATGGCAAGGCCCTGTCGGCGGCGGTGGCGGTTGGTGGCCGTCCAACTCGTCGTGTCGCCGCCTTGTCGTTGTTGTTGTTGTCGCTATCGTTGTCGTCTTCGTTGTCGTTGTCGTCGACACTGTCTTGCTGTTGTCGATGGCAGGGCGGCGGTGGGGGTTGATAGCGCGTGCTGCTTGGGGCTGCGCATCGATAAACTTACTAAGCAAGGCGAAGAGAACGAAACCGGCATCACCCGGCCTGGGAATGAATCGGGAACGTACGCTCAAGCATCAACGGCAAACCCCGCCTGCCACTTACGCAGACGACAACCCACAACGACAACTTCGCCAGCCCTAGCCGAACGACCAACTGCCAGACCAACCGCCAGCATCATCACAACGCAAGTCCCAAACGCAACGGCGGCGGCACCCATGACACCTGCGGCAGGAGTCATGGCTGCAACTCCGAGCGACTCGACGACGACAACGGCGGCGACAATGGCGACAACGACGACAACGACAGCAGCCACGACAGCAGCCACGACGGCAGCGAAGACGACGGCAGCGAAGACGACGGCAGCGAAGACGACGGCAGCGAAGACGGCGACGACGACGGTGACAACGCGACAGACGGCGGGGGGCAACGACGACGCAGCAGGCTTTGTAGATCACACAGATAGGAGTCCATAGCAATGTATTCGAGTAGATGTACAGTACTGTAGTATCATTGCCAAATCCCCGAGCCCACAACGCGCAACACTCGCGTTGAGCTTGACGCTGACCGGCATGTAAGCTTGTGACGCGAACCCGCTGTGCCAACCCGCACGGGATTTCATACCCGCACAACCCGCGAGTACCCATACCCGTTGTGACTGGTACCCATACCCATGAGCATGGGTACGGGTTTCACACGGGTGCGGGACGGGTAAGGCCCGAGTGACCCACGGGTTACCCGTGATGGGCACTATCCACGTGTATACAGATACGTGGCCTCGTTCCCACCGAAGATCACCTATCCGTCCTGGCCGATGTCACGGACGGCGTTCAACAGCCCTTCCACTCTTTTCACGAGAAGACCGTCGCCCTTGGTTGGAACTTCAACGACTGTGGTTTTATTGAGAGAGACCGCGTCGTGTTTATTGACTGCCACTTCGTCGTTGTTGAGCTCGTACCCCTCGATCATCGTATATCCACCTACCGTTTCCGATTTGGAATGCTGACTGGCCCCATCCTAGCTTCCGCTGAACTTGAGACGAGAACGCCCGACTTCGCTCGTCGTGCCACGTCGTGCCACGTCGTGCCATGCTCTCTTTCCCTTGTGCTTCTCACCCTCGAAAATTGCAGATCATGTTTGTTATTGTCACCACGTCGCTGGCCTCATTGGCTCCGCCCTCCTCTCCGGGTCACACCCCACGCACGGACGATCATCGAGCAGCACATTTTCCCCTCTACTTACTCCCACTCTACCCAAGTTTACTTCGCCACGGTATTTATACAATGTAATAGCCTAGAACAGTATATACAGACAATGAGAAAAATAATACGCTTGAGTACTGGATCGAAACGATCGAAACTGCTGAGTAGTGTGATAAAAAATATAGCTGCCTAAGAATTCGGGCTGAGTCCTGCGTTATGACAGAATTGTCGAGACCACAGAAAATAGCCAGCTCGAGCCAGCTTCGAGCTGGAGCCACTATTGAGCCGGCGTTTCGACCAGCTTAGCTCAGCGTGGCTCAGTAAGAGCAACGCCTAAGCTAAGCTCAGTCCGGGAATCAAACTGGGCCGGCGTCTCGCAGCTCGGCTCCGGCTCGGCCCGGCTATATGGGCTGCCGAAACACTAGGATGGAGGATATGGGGATGGGGGATATGGGGATGGGGGAGAGGGAGGAGGAATATAGGAAGAAGGGATATAGGGATGGGGGAGGGGGGAGGGGAACATAGGGAGGGGGGATATAGGGATGGGGAAGGGGAACATAGGGTGGGGGGATATGGGGATGGGGGAGGGGAATATGGGGATGGGGGAGGGGAATATGGGGATGGGGGGGGGATATAGGAAGGGGATATAGGGATGGGGGAGAGGAATATGGAGAGGAGGAATATGAGGATGGGGAGCCAAACATGGGGAGGGGGAATATGGGGATGGGGGAGTCAAACATGAGGAGGGGGAATATGGGGATGGGGGAGGGAAATATGGGAAGGGAGGATATAGGGATGGGGGAGGGGGGAGGGGAACATGGGGAGGGAGGATATGGGGAAGGAGGGGGATATGGGAAAGGGGGATATAGGGATGGGGGAGAGGAATATAGGGAGGATGAATATGAGGATGGGGGAGGGAAACATGGGGAGGGGGAATGGGGAGGGAAATGTGAGGATAGGTGCAGGGAATGTGGGGATGGGGAATATAGGGATGAGGAATATGTAGTGCATAGCGTGGGTAACCCATGGGTGACTAGACCTCTACCCGTACCCACACCCACCAAAAACCCGTACCTGGGGTCATGGGTATGGGTTCCCGCAGCCACGGGTATGGGTACCGGTGGGCCGCGCGGGTACAGAAAACCCGCGCGGGTTGGCCCTGCGGTTCGGCATGTGACCGTGCCGTTGGAGCAGCTCTCAACCTCCTTGCATGAAGCCAGGAGTGTTCATTCATACTACTTATACTACTTGAAAATATTATTACTGGCCCCCACTGTCATTGCGTTGCCACGCCGAGTCACCGTCATCTGTCGCAACGTCGCTGTCGCCATCGCCGTTGTCGCAGCTGTTTGCCGTTTGTAGGCATGCAGTCGGCACCAGCCGGCAAAGCCTGCAGTCGGGAGACTCCGGCCCGCGACCATGCGTGCCAGTAGCTTACGAATCAAATGTATAATTGTACGGACATACAGAGTAATAGGGGTGTGTGCTCTATCAAGAATGCTCATCCCCTTGTCCACTCCTCTCCGGGTCATCCCCGCTACATAAATCACTACAGGTTATGGGCCCTGGCCCCGTAGCTTGATCTACTAAGCCAGCATCTAGTGTATAAGTAAAATGCCACCATATAGATATCATTCACCGTCGCAAGACGAGGAGATAGAAGAAGTACCCCTGTCAGGGGGAGAAGAACTCACACGCGCGAAACCACCCGACACATCAGTATGCCGGGTGATTGAGCCACTTACAGACGACAACTGGCCGACCTGGGCTAGGAGAATGCGTCGTCTCCTCCACTATTGTCACGTCGACGCCTACATTGCTGGGACGGTACAACGCCCCGATGACCATTCTCAAGCGGAGATCTGGGACGACAACGATAGCTACGCCCAGATTCTCATCACCAACAACATTACAGAGCCGCAAGTTCTTCATACAGAACGATGTGTCACGGCGGAAGAGATCTGGAATAGCCTCGAAGCCATACATCAGACTAGGGGCTTAAACACTTACTTCCAGATTCTCTGTGACATGACTCATACTACTGCCGACGAGTCTACCAACATAACTCAGCTCCTCAATAAACTAAAGTCTGACTGGGAGCAACTTGTCCAAGTATGCAACGGGCGCATGCCGTTGAACGATGAGTACATGAATCTTAGTGTTCATCGCGGGTAACCCGCGGGTTTTTCGTATTTTTGAGTTGATCAGGTTGTAGCCCTGAATTTTCTGTTTTTTTTAAGCCCAAAACCACCCAGATCGGTGAAGAAATGGCTTTTCTACAGATTTATCAAGTTTGGTGGCAAGATACCCAAAATTGATGCATCGGGAAGTGTTTTGTTATGCTGTGTCATGAAAAAACCCGTGACATTCCGGGTCACGGGTTTTTTAGTGACACAGCATAACAAAATGCCTTAGGAGGCATCAGTTTTTGATGCCTTGCCACCAAACTTGATAAATCTGTAGAAATGCCATTTCTTCACTGATCTGGGTGGTTTTTGGCTTGAAAAAAACAGAAAATCCAGGGCTACAACCTGATCAACTCAAAAATACGAAAAACCCGCGGGTTACCTGTGATGAACACTATGAATCATGATCCACACAACTGATGAACTGTGGTGCGTATTGGTGAGGACTGTCGCTGAAGAACTCGCTTGGGTGGACGATATCCCTTCGCTTGAGGAACTCGGTGCACTGGGCTATAAGCCTTGAAATGACGTGGGTCAAGGGTGCCAGGCCACGAGGGGGATGATGCCTACCGCAGGTACTCGTCGTGCGTCCTGTCCGATACTCCCCTCGATACATCTTTCACCGTGGCGAGCAGGTCCGTCATCGCCACATTGGACGCGCCGTCGTCCGCTTCAAGTGCCGGGAGAGTCTCACCCTCCCCTTCAACGTCGTCCTCCACTTCTTCCACGTCGAACCGACCCGCAGGGCTGGGGGGCTCAGTATTGTTCAACATGCCAGCAAACGAGATGGGGTCAAGGCCAGACATTGTGGTGGATTACAACAGAGGGGACGCCCCTCGCGTCCCGGGTCTATAAGGGCGTCCCAATAGGGGCGGGTGGTATAGGGGTATGTCGTAGTGCGCGCCACTCACTCATCCACCCCTCTCTCAGCCAACCTCTTCAACACCACCTGCCCAGGTCCCAGGGTGTTCATTGAACACATATGTGTTCATATTCATCCGCTTATCCATGGAAGCGACGACAGTCGTCTTGACCTCAAGACCATCGCACAATCCCAGGATCACGTGACACCACAATCGAAAGGTTCGACCAAAGGTTTGTCCCATCTACCCGGGCACGTGACGCTGCACCACAGAGCAATGCGACCTCCACCGCTGTCCACTCGTTTACGCCACCCATCCAGGTCCTAGCCGCCTCTCCTCGCCATTGGCCCGCGTGCAGCGCCACAGTCAAAGGGATCGTCCCCAGGTCCGTCCCGTCTATCTCAGTGACTGTTGCCCGCTCACCCTTGAGTCAGCTGTCTGAACCTCAAGGCCATTGGGTTGCCCGCACGTGACGCTGGGATCGTCCCAGGCATGCCTGCTACCCATTCAGCCACCCTCTCACCCTCTAGCCAAGTGCACCGTCGCCGACCTCAAGGCCATCGCGCACGACGCCGGGGTCGCCCCCAGGTACGTCCCCTGACCCCTCTCAGCCAGCGTCACCACTCACGCTGCACCGCAGAGTGGTGCGACCTCCACCACTGCCCGTTGAAGCCACCCACCCAAGTCCCAGCAATCGCCACCCACCAGAGATGTCAACGAGTGTCCGTCAAACGGGTCACTCGTGAGTTTGACTCGTCACGTGACGAGTACTCGTGCCCGCGAGTACTCGTTCCCACGAGTACACACGAGTACGAGTATCCCTTCTCCATCACACGAGTACTCATATGTCGCAAAAACGGGAAAGGGGTTTATAATTGGCCCGGTTGTAACCAGCTTATTATCAAATTACAACCATCTTTTGATAATTTATAATTATTCCCGCAATTGAAATTGGGATTACAATTGACTTATAATCATCCCGCCACTGAAAATGTTATTATAAGCTAATTATAAATGCCGTATAAATGCCGATTATCAGCATTTTCACGAAAGTTTATAATGATTATAATCACATCTCCGATTACATCAAATTACATCATTACAATACATTATAAACCCCTTGACCACTTTTCCGACATAGTACTCGCCCTATTTTAGGCCCCGACACCCAGACTAAATATATTATGAGTTCCCACCTTCTGACTGCCACAGGACGCCCCCGCAGGTCAAGTTGCAAGTTCATATTTCTCCGACCACCGTGACATGACTCGGACCGCGCTCTCAGCTTCAGCGCTTGCTGCTTTAGTCTCACCGGTGCGTTCCCCTCTCCCTAGTGATAGCGTCTCTCAGATCTCAACCGCAACCCAGGACAGTGTCGGCCCACGGAAGCGACATCAAAAACAGCCCCAGGCGGCGTACGACGACGACGACCTCACCGACCCATCGGTTTCAGATGAAGAGAACACCCTTCGTAAGTGTTTTCTCAGACTGAAAATCAGATTCTGATTTACTATCTAGGTCGCACGCGTCGTGACTGGTTTTCGACGTGTTACGAATCGTTTGAGAAGGCCAGGATACAACGCGATGCCGACAGCATAGTTGTCAAGACCAAGGCAGACGATGGTCAAATCTTCACCAATTACATCTTCAAGTGCAAAGTGTGCGTTCTTTGTTCATATACCGCATAAGCTGATATCTCCTAGATGTGGGAAGATCGTCTCCCGTCATTGTGGATCCAACACCACCAGCAACCTTGTCAAACACGCTAAACTCTGCAACACGAAAGACGGCATCCAGCCCCAGCAACAGCTCCTAGCCAACTTTGCTTCCGGTTCTACGTACAGATGCGAGAGACTGCGTACGCTTATTCTCCGCTGGGTCACTGGCTGTCAGTCAGGCCAATGGCCATCGTCGGTGACACCGACTTCCTCTGGCATCATCAAGATGCTGAACCCTGCAAGCCGTGGTACCCTCGCGAAATACTGTTACCTCGGACATCAAGACCATGTTCTCGATGACCAAGGCCAACCTGACGGACATCCTTCGGGTGAGTAGTAATCAATTATATTGCTCGCCGATTACCCCACTCAGCTAACTTGACTCGTTGAAGAAAACGAAAGGAGCTGTGCACATTGCCCTTGACATTTGGACGGACCTCAACATGACCGCGTGGCTGAACATCACAATCTATATGGTGCAGGAGGACGGCTACAGGAGAATCCCTCTGGACTTCATTCGGTGAGTTTCTCCCCATTGGAACCGAATTCTCAGATTGACTTGAAGGTTCTTAGACTTTCGGGTAGTCACACGGGGTATAATCTCGCGACCTGAGACAGAGAAATGCCTTCGAGAGTTCGACGTTGCGAAATCGTGTAAGATTCCTTCTATCTATTCAGCCGCTAGTCATATTAATGGTCAATACAGTTACTTATGTTCATGTCTGACAACGCCTCCAACAACAACACACTCGCTTCGTCACTTGAACGCCGACTGAATACGGAGGGATTGTTCAGGGGTCGCCGGCATCGTGTGCTGGTGTTTCGCTCATGTCCTGAACTTGGCGATGCAAGTAAGTGATTTTCGTTTCCTACTGCTATCTACTTAACACAATTCCCAAGGGATTTCTGCTGCGTATTTCTCCGAAAGGAGAGACGGTTAAACCACGGACTTGACAGCGACGAAGAGTGGAAGGAGCTTGCCGACGAGGTCAATAAGTATACCTCAATGGTGTGTGATGTCCATGACGATGAAAGCTCTAGTGAGGAGTCTGAGGACACAGACGATGACGATGATGAGGACGGAGAGCACGAAGGTAACGAGGATATCGATAACGAGATAGATAGAGAGCGAGAAGGAACTGACAGGTCCTTGATTGATGATTGCGAGAAATTTGTTGAGCTAGGAGAAATCGACGCAGACGATCT
Source organism: Lactarius hengduanensis (assembly GCA_021525025.1). Taxonomy (NCBI): domain Eukaryota; kingdom Fungi; phylum Basidiomycota; class Agaricomycetes; order Russulales; family Russulaceae; genus Lactarius; species Lactarius hengduanensis. The sequence goes on along the minus strand of JAKELI010000869.1, from coordinate 5,428 downwards.
GTCTCTCGAGCCTATCTCTGTTGCTGAGCGTCAAGAAGCGTGTGTTTTGCTTTCAAAGGTGCGTAATATCAGTCTCTTGCAAGGTCCTCACTAATAAATCTGTAGGCCACTTCGCTTTCTAAAAAAGTTCAAAACAGCGGAAGATATCGCGATGCCCTGAAGAAGATAGCCGCAGATGAAGGCGTCTGCCCCCTTGCCCTCGTCAAAGTCATCGTGACGCGCTGGAATTCGCATGCGATGTGCCTTCTCCGAATCCTCGACCAACAAAAGGCCGTGGATCGTCTTTGCTTAGATCGGGACCTCAATCTTCGGGCCTTTATGTTTTCGGCGGTCGAGTGGGAGATCCTGGAGCAACTAGAGGATATATTGGAGGCAAGTAGATACTGCTGCACTGTCGTTTCCGTTTACTGAGTCAGCCTAGACTTTTGTCGCAGCCACAAAGAAGGTGCAGAAGGCCGAAGTTTCCCTAGTATACCAAGTCATTCCGCTCATCGACAAGTTCACGGAGAAATTCGAAGAGTTAATCATTGACCCGTTGCTGCATGCCTCAGTTTGGCATGCGGCGATGATCGCTTTGCAGGTCCTCAACAAGTATTACTCATACACCGATGATTGCGACGTCTATCGGATATCTATATGTATGTCTCCTGTCTCCTTGCACATTTGTGGCTAATATTTTTTTGATGAAGTACTCCACCCTCGGTTCAAGACGTTTTACTTTTCCCACCACAAGTGGCCCCAAGGGTGGACCGACGAGGCGCTGAGTCTCCTCCGATCAGTATGGACGATGAATTACAAGCCAGAGCCCATCGACAAGCCAGACGAGCCACCTCGGCCAGCATCGGCTCCTGTAACTACCAGTTCGCATTTTAAAAAGAGTAAAGTAGACTTCGACATCGTGTTGAATTACGGGCACCAAGTTGGACAAGGAGACACCTTGGAAGAATACCTCAGCGCCCCACCACTTCCTAAAGTAATGGATCCCATTGGCTATTGGTTGAAGCAACGGAAGGCGGGGGAGGCCATAGCAAACGTGAACACCGTAGCGTTCGCACAAATGGCCCTTGACTACCTCTCAGTCCCAGGTTTGTTCGTAATTTAATTTCGTTCATGCGTGGCTAATTATTTATTTGTAGCCACATCCGTAGACCCCGAGCGCGTGTTCTCGTTTTCTGGAGGTACAATAACCAAGTTGCGAAATCAGCTTTCGGAGGACTCAGCAAGGTCAACTGTCATGGTAGGGCTGTGGAGTAAAGTTGAGGGGCTCCTCCCTGAGCAAGAATTCGAGACGAAGATCAGAGAAGGGTGGACACGAAGCAAAAAACGGAAAGCGAGTGTCATTTCAATAGATGTACTATCAGAGTCCTAGCTATGTATTTAGATAGTTCGACTTATCAGAAGTGAAATGCGCACGCGTAGTGAATGGCACAAGTTTTGATATCGATACTCACGCTTGGTCTCACGAATTTGGCCTCACAAGTGCAATCGGTCCTGATCGACGGAACAGCGATCAGTTGAGGGGCATGAGTAGCAAGAACAGGGTGTTTAAATATATTCTGGACGTTGACATCGGGTGGTGCGATGGGGCCAGTGAGGTGAGTGAGCCTGAGGGAACTTGCATACATACAGTAGTAGTACAGTCTCAGTAACTGACGCGAGGCATCATGATTTTATGTGACAAAAGTGATTCGAACACCAATAGACTGTACAAACCACCGAACTATCGTAGGCTCATATGAAACTTCCACCACCCAACTCTAGTGTATGGCACGGGTTAAGGAACCCGCACGGGTACCGGGTAAGGGTATGGACGGGTACGGGTACGGGTACGGAATCGTGACCCTCACGAAACCCGTTACCCTTGTCACGGGTCCGCGGGTTTCTGCGGGTAACTCTGCGGGTACAGATCGCCGGACCGGACATTGCTGCAACGTGTCAGCATGTCCTAACAACCACCACGACATGCTCAGCAACTTGTCGACTGCGTTGTATTGGCCTCAAACAAGCTAAGTTTCCTTTTCCTTTTCCTTTTCCTGACTAACTGCATTACTTTTTTCTTCTCTAGGTTTCAAAACAGGCCTCCACACGGCGCCTTGGCGCTACAACGGCGACATGGCGCCATGGCGCTGCGACAGCAACAGTAACATGGCGCTACAACACCAACGCAGCGGCGTGGCGCTACAACGACGACGCGGCAGCGTGACGCTACGACAGCACCATGGCGCTTCGACAACGACTCAGCGCCATGACGCGGCGCCACGACACCACGACACCAATGCGGCGCGCTGTTATACCGATGCCGCGCCCTGGCCCTACAACACCGACACTGTGCTCTGGCCCTACGACACCGACACCATGCATTGGGCCTGCGACACTGGCGTCGCGCCGTGGCGCTATGACACTGACGCTGGGGGCTGGGCTTGCGACACCGACGTTGCGCTGCGGCACTACAACACCGACACCGCACGCTGGGCCTTCGATACCGACCGCGGCGCTGCGACACCGACGCTGGGGGCTGGGCCTGCGACACCGACATCGCGCCGCGGCGGCACTACGACACCGACACCGCAAGCTGGGCCTGCGACACCGACACCGCACGCTAGGCCTGCGACACCGACACCGCACGCTAGGCCTGCGACACCGACACCGCACGCTAGGCCTGCGACACCGACGTCCACGCCGCGGCACTACGACACCGACGCTGGGGGCTGGACTGCGACACCAACATTGCGCCGCGGCACTACGACACCGACACCGCACGCTGGGCCTTTGATACCGACGTCACGCCGCGGTGCTACGACACCGACGCTAGGGGCTAGGCCTGCGACACCGACGTCGCGCCGTGGCACTACGACACCGACGCCGTGCCCTGGCCCTACGATGCCGACGCCATGTGCTGGGCCTGCAACACCGGCGTCGCGCTGCGGCGCTACGACACCGACGCTGGGGGCTGGACCTGCAACACCGACGTTGCGCCATGGCACTATGACACCGACACCGCACGCCGGGCCTGCGACACCGACGTCGCGCCGCGGGACTATGATACGACACCGCGCGCTGCGACACCGATGTCGTGCCGCGGCGCCATGACACCGACACCAACGGCAGTGAGGTCCGAGGGTTCAGAGAGGCATAGGGAGGCCTTTGTAGCTTACAAGTAGTACAAGGACTGTACATACGTTAACGAACAATAGGTACTTTTGAGCACTACTAGTATACCCGCCTGTGCAACCCCTGCGGGTTTTCCATACCCGCCAAACCCCTTGAATACCCGCACCCCAACCCGTCAAAACCCGTACCCTTGTGGAGGGTCATGGGTTTAGGCGGGTAAGGGTACGGGTTGAAAATATTTACCCCGGGGTTACCCGTGCTATTCACTACCCAACTCGACACGGTCCCATGCCAAATACACGAAAGGTTTCATCAAAAATCAATCACTCAGTGATGCAATGCGAGAGCGAGAGTCGGTCGCCCAGATGAGTCGGAACGGGCTGGTGCGTGACAGTCCACTAGTGGTGTGACTCCGCAGCCATACACCGTCTCTTACGACCGTCTCTCCTTCCTCTCTGGCTGGCCATATCTGCTGTACAGCTAAGTTGAAGAGTATGACTTTCGGGAAGTCACTTCCATGGTCGTAAGTAAGGAGAAGGAGCCCACTGAGGCCTGTCCTCAACGAGGATATTGTCACGGTTGTCCCCTACTTCAACGCTGACCATCAGACAACCAAGAATCCGACACTATTGCAGGATCCTCTGCATTATAAACGAGCCTACAGGAGCGGCTACTATCACTACTATGGTCCTAGGTAAGGTGAAGGAGACCACCGGGGCCTACCTTGGCAAGGGTACTGTCACGGTTGTTGCCTGCCTATTCAACCCTGAGCATCAGGCGACGAAGGACACCGGCACCATTGCAGGCCTTCAGATCCTCCACATTATCAACAAGCCTACAGCAGCTACCATCACCTATGGATTTGACAAGGCCACCCAGAGAGTCTCGGATTATCGTTGTCACATAGTACGCACCCCTTCTCATATCGCCTCCCCCGATTTCACTCGTTCTCATAATCTTGCACCCCACACTATTGCAGGCCTTCAGATCCTCCGCATTAGCAGCGAGCCTACAGCAGCTACCAAAGCCTACCATCACCTATGGATTTGACAAGGCCACCCAGTGAGTCTCGGATTATCGTTGTCACGTAGTACGCACCCCTTCTCATATCACCTCCCCCGATCTCACTCGATCTCGTAATCTTGGACCCCGCACTATTGCAGGCCTTCAGATCCTCTGCATCATCAACGAGCCTACAGCAGCTACCGTCGCCCAAGGACTTGACAAGAGGTTGGGCCACTGATTCTTTGTTTTTCTCGCGTTTGTTTTTCTTGCGTTTGTTTTTCTCGCGTTGTTTTCTCGCGTTATCGAATATTCCCAGGCTAACGAGTATAAATTTTAACTCTTTCCCTCAGCCACCGTCTCGCTCGCCTCGCACAGTTCAACTTTTTTGTCCCAATGGCATTGAAAATCGAATGGAATGGGTTGTACAGCGCCAAGAAAACACAACGACCCTTCGTGGTGCGGCGCATTCGAGTGCACTTTTTCAGAATGAAGCTCTGGGAGCGGAACGTGACGTCCGCGTCCATAAGGTGAGTTCTTAAGCACATTTAACGCCGCCCGGTACTCACAATAATATACAGGCCTACGGGGTGGCATGGGGAAGGCGGCCTGGAAAGATGGGGTCATCTCACAGTAGACTTCCGTGAGGAAAATGGGGTCCATGTGACGACCCACCACGTGTACCCCACAGAGGGGGCATACAGATGTAAGTTCGTCAGATTGCATGGGTATTTATGCTAATATATCTATTAGGGAGAAAGCTACTGAGAAAGATGACGACGCTGTCGTGCAACTAAGCAATCTAGAGTAAATGTTAGGAACATCTTTACTTACTATTCGTCTTCGTTCCTTTTACTTTTTTTTGTATGCCTTGTCAGTCTCGACTCTCGGGGAGCTAGATCCCAACAGTCCAATCTCCCACCTCGTCGCCGTCCTCCCCGTTACCTCACTGTCGCATTACCGTCGCTGCTGCCGACGCCCATCGTCACCGCTCTATCGCGTTACTGTTGCCGCCATGATTGCGGTCGCGTGACTTGCGTTGGCAGAGTGCTCCGGCGGCGGCCTCGCCAGCGCCAGCAAGCCCCACAAACGGCGAAAAAAAGCTAAGTACTATTCAACGTCACTCTGCAAAGTACTCGCTAATGGAATGCCTGTAGTCTATCTCAGCACAGAAGTCGAGGGTACAACCGCAACACGCCAACCCACAAGAAGTTCTTGTCAAGAACAAATCGACAATTATTGAATGCGAGGCCGAGGCACGGGTCGGCGATGAAGTACAACCACAACACGCCAACCCACAAGAACGAATCAACCA